>CAUYRH010176110.1:0-18580 GCA_963574655.1 Perodicticus potto | reverse complement strand
AATGACAATTAATGACATAGTGGGGGTGGGGTAAGGGGAGAGCAGAGAGAGAAAGATGAGGGAGGAGTGGGGAAAGAAGAGCAGAGAGAGGGAAGGAGCAAGGTGGGGTGGAGTCTTGGTGTGTGCCACACCTTTTGGGGGAAGACACGATTGTAAGAGGGATTTTACCTAATAAAAGCAATCAGTGTAACCTGGTTTCTTGTACCCTCAATGCATCCCCAACAATAAATAAATTTTTTAAAATAAGAAAGAAATACCTACAATCACCAAAGTGTGCTCAGGGGCCGGCAGAGAGCAGCGTGGGGTGAGTGAGCAAGAGGAGCCTCCCAGAGTCTGTGATGTCACAGAGGGCTGCACATAGCAACAGGCTCCACCAGCCAATCCCAGATGCCACAACCAGGAAGCTTCAGGGCGGAAGAAGTGGCGGGGGAGGGGGTAGCAGGGGTCTCCTGCGTCCATCAAAGGCATAAATGGAGGCCTGCTGGAGCCCAGTGATGTGGTGGGTGGACTAGGGGGCTCTCAGGAGCACCGTCCCCCTGCAGATAGATACCAAGTGCACCTCCCTCAAGCACCGGGGAACCTGCCGAGCACAGGGCCATATAGCCACAGAGCCTTCTAGAACTCCTAGCTGGTCCAGGGGACCCACACACAGCTGCCTGTGTGACGACAGCACCAGGACAACGGGATGGTGTGGGCTGTGGCTATGCCTACCACTCAGAGGAATGAGGGGGAGCAGGCACTGGAACAGCATTGCTAGGACCACATGGAGCTGGGATGGCCACTCCGGGACCAAAGTGAGCCCTGCTGGGTTGGGACCTGCCAACCTCAGGCCTGTTCCTCCCCTCTGGCCTAGAATTCACGGGATGGTTGCTGAAATCGAATCACAGTCGTCACAGGATCTGCCTCTTGCACCTGAGGGCTCCCAAGGACAGGCACAGCATGGGTGGCAAGGGGACAGGCAGTGAGCAGACAGAGTCTGTTTCGCTCTGGCAGTCCTGATCACTCTACTCTCCCTGCTACCCACCCCCCCAACCACCCAACATTTCCCCCAGTGACTCCGCCTGAGACGAGAGAGCTCCTAAGGTTGAAAGTGGGAGCCAGCAGCATCCAGGTGTTGGGGATACCCCACTCTCAGCAAGGCCAGGCCGGTGTGGGGGCTTGGAGGCCTGAGAAAGCTCAGGTGTCAGTGCCCGGGGCCTGCAGACACTCCCTGTGGGTGCTCCCAGGAAGCTGTGCCTGCAAGGTGCAATCCGCCTCTGTCCCCACACTGGGCACTGGGCTTTGGGACCTCAGCCTCCGATGGCCACAAAGCTGCTCTGTGTTTTCCTCAGGCACCCCTGGGCACCTCTGGCCCTTTCTGGGGGTAGATGCTCATCCAAGGGCAAGGAGCAGCAGGCAGGCAATGGCAGCTGACCGACTCTCTCAGCGCCCCCCATCCCTGAGCTGGAATCCTTGTATCACTCGAGGCAATGATCCCTGACTCGCCAGATGACTCAGTGGCCCAGAAACACTGGCTCACAGTGACATCCAAGTCAACAGTAATGTATAGACACGCAGACGATGTCACAGAACAAGGGCTCGTGAAATCCACGTGGGCCTGCAGGTGGGCCGAGTCTACCAGGCAGTGGCACACACAGCCAAAGCAGGACGGCTCAACTTCTTGGGTAGCCAAAGCAGGACGGCTCAACTTCTTGGGTGAAATTTCCCTGCAGTGCTTCTGCGAAGTCAGCAAGGTTCCCTGGTGCTTTCTCATAATGAGAGGACTCGGGCTCGGCCAGGTGGATGTTGTGGGGACATCAGTGGCTGTGTCCACACACGAGGTAGCTGACATCTGACCATAATGTGGGATGAGCTTTTGCATCAAGGTTAAACCTTCCAGTTTTGAGGACTAAAACCCGGGAGGCCGTGTGGTGGCTTTAGTCTCAGTGGCCCTGATTTCTGTGCATGCTCTCCCAGGTCACCCACCTCACCAAGAAAGCTAGAAATCCCCATGTTCACGCAGTGTAGGGGCCTGGAGACGTGGAGGCACCCTCCGCCCGCGGTGGCAGTAGTAGCTTCACACTCAGTATATGGGTCCGGCGCCCTACCCACTGAGCCGCAGGTGTTGCCTTCAAAGGGCCGTATTTGATAGAGGTGGAAATCGGGCACATTATAAGCTAAGTGATGGAGGCGGTGGTGTTGGCACCAAGGCGGAAGCTTGGCTGACAGAACAGAGCAGAGAGCCCAGGGACCAGCTCTACACAGGCCCTGGCCACGGCCAAAGCAGGCGGTGGGGGGCTGGCTAGAAAGACAACTCAGGCAGAGCTGTCCCCTGATCTGGGAAGGAGCCAGCCATCCCCTGCACTGAGACAGAACACACCCCGACATGTTAAGGATCAAAGTCACACAGAAAGCGTCCACCACAGGACTGTCCTGGGCAGCAGTGCCCACATCAGAGTGGGCTGCTGTCTGGTCAAGGAGTGCACCCCTTGTCAGGGAAGCGCACTTCACACTGGGCTAATGTGGGAACGGGACAAGGTGTCCAGGATGACAGAGCAGGGCTGGGTGGTGACTTGGGGAGCAAGGCTTCTCCCTCCCAAAGGTCCTGTGGCATGGGTGGCTGACGGGGACACCGTCTGTCAGGTGTGGCGAGTCTGCCTCTGTTATGCTCACGCCCTCACAACCCCAGGAAGGTGCCACACCCGTGACCCACATTGATCTGCCCTGTAAGGACAATGACAGGCACGTAAACACCACTCAAAATAGCAATGTCTTCGCGCTATCCCCGTGGTGGGCAGGTGTCACATTACGGTCTTAATCCGCGGTTCTCCTGATGAGCATTCGTTTTAGCCCAGGACCGGGTTTCGACCCGCCACCTCCAGCATACGGGGCCGGCGCCCTACTCCTTTGAGCCACAGGTGCCGCCCCGTGTTAAACAACTTTAACCTTCCCTTTGCCATTCCACTTCCTCACTGTGGAGTCCCTGTTCGGGGCTCCATCCATTCCTCAGTGGGGCAGTGGAGTGGCCTCTTGTTTCTGTTCAGGATGGTGCCCTCTCTCACCAGGAGCACCTGCCCATGGGCCTCCCCCCAACCCTCTTCATGGGGTCTTGACTACCATGCAATCCTATTTATCTGCTTTTCCTTCTAGGGTCCTGTCCAAGAAGGTCATAAGGGTTTAGTGCTTGATCTGACTAGAATTGGTTTTTGTGCAAGACATGAGGCGGTGTTCAGGACGCACTTGCCTGTGTCCCTCCAGTTCAGGACATCACGCTGGCCACCCTCCCAACCCCCTGCCTGCCTTGGCCATGGCCAGGGCCTGTGCGGAGCTGGTCCCTGGGCTCTCTGTTCTGTTCTGTCAGCCAAGCTTCCACCTTGGCGCCAACACCACCGCCTCCATCACTTAGCTTTATAATGTGCCTGATTTCCACCTCTATCAAATACGGCCCTTTGTGGGTGGTGCCTGTGGCTCAGTGGGTAGGCCACCAGCCCCATATACCGAGAGTGGTGGTTTCAAACCCAGCCCCAGCCAAACTGCAACAAAAAATAGCCAGGCATTGTGGCGGCACCTATAGTCCCAGCTACTCAGGGGGCTGAGGCAAGAGAATCACCTAAGCGAATCACCTAAGCCTAGGAGTTGGAGGTTGCTGTGAGCTGTGATGCCACAGCACTCTACCAAGGGCAACAAAATGAAACTGTCTCAAAAACAAAAAAAATAAAAATAAAAATAAAAACGGCCCTTTGCAGTTACAAATTTAAAATGAGCTCATCAATTTACACACACACTCTGAATTTGTAGACTGATTTGGAGAGGACTGACATCATAGCAATTTCCCTTTCATTTCTAAAAGATGCCCTAGAGAGCCACAAGCTTGTAAGTAACTCATTAAAAGTTTTAGATCAATACTTATTAGATTAATGGGACTGTTATTTTCTTCTTGCTCTTTGTGAAGCTTTGACACTGCCAGCACCTGTGACACTGGCCAGGTCCCACAGCCCATGAACTCTCCTCTGGTTACCAAACACCTGGAAGGTCCTCCCATAACAAATCCTGGTCCCCCAAACACCATGGGGCCTGCAGTGCTGAAGCTGTAAATCGCAGCCCCCACCGAGCCCTTTTGCAGCCCAGCCGATGCGCTTCAGCCAGCACAGACTCGGGGGTGGGGGGACAGAGCTTGCTGGTGTGTTTATTGCTGATAAACACAGGAAAGGCTCAGAAGAGGAAGGAAGTCCCAGGCCCAGAGGTCTCGGGGTCCACTCCCACCTTGGGCTTTGGTCCTCTTCATCCTCTGGGGCATGTCTTCCCTCTGCATGGGGCCGAGGCTCTGGACCTGCCATGCGAAGGGATGGTCCAAATGTACTTCCCAGGGACTGTGGGGTGCTCCAGGCCCTCCCCAGCTGTGGACCCTCCCAACACATGGGCTAGAGGGGCTCACCTCACCCCCTACCTGGACCCAGGGACCTAGGAGAGGGGCCCTCAGACTATGCCCAGGACACCTGAGGAGGCATCTGGAGAGGCCAACCCCAAAGATGCTGGTCCAGGGCCAGCGGGCTTCTGAGACCCAGGGCTCCAGCCCATTTCCCCAGGGCCACCGGCATTGGATGCAGGGCAGCTGTCCCAGGCCAGGGCGGACTAGCACCTTACCCAGAGGCGGGACCGGCAGGGGGTGGTCTAGAAGCGGCACCGCTCTGTGGGGAGGGAGTAGGGGTGTCAGGAAAAGACTCCACTGGACACGGCAGCCCCAGGAAAGAGAGCAGGTGGGGAAGGGGAGGGGGCAGGACCCTCAGGGTGCCTCTTCACCCCCAGAGGCCTTTGGAGAGCTGGGAAGGGGTCCACAATGGATGAGAGGAGCCCCTGATCCCACAGGCCAGCTGGACGCCTGCTGTGTCTCCCCAGGCTGAGCCTGGCCGGAGCTTACCGCCCCCCCGGGTCACATCCAGGAAGATGGGCATCGGCACGGACAGCGTCTTGAGGGCGTTGCTGAACCTCTCCATGAGCAGCTCATCCACCCTCAGGGTCCTTGCTGTAGGGGAGGCTAGGTCAGCCCTGGGCTTGCTTCTTCTTCTCCAGGGCTCTGCCCACTTGGCCTCAGGTCTCCTATATCCCCTCTGTGCAGCCCAGCCCTCCTGTACCTCCCTGGACAGCACCAGGTCCCGAGCTCCGGGTGGGGACTCAAAGGTGGGGGTCATGACCAGAACCCCCAAGCAGGGCTGGAGTGTGGACTGGGATGTGCCTCTGTCATCCCACAGAGAAGGGGAAGCCTAAGCCCACACCCCTGTGTCCGTCAGGAGCTTGTGTTTGCTGAAATAACCATGTTCAAGGTGCTTTGATCAGCTCCCCACACACCAAAGTTCCCAGGAGTGTCCAGCTCCTTACCAGGCTGGGCCCCACTAGCCCCACACCAGGCCCAGCCCAGCAGCACCTACCCAGGTACTGGCACACCAGGCTCTGTGAGGGGGCAGCGATATTCTCCATGCAGAGGAACAAGTGGTCCTCATAGCCAGTGTCCAGGAACACGAGCCTGTTCTCCCCCAGGTCTGGGCAGAGGAGAGAGGAAGCTCAGGGAAGAAGGCACCCAGGTAGGTGCGTCCCGCGACCCAGCGCCTGGACTGGATTCTGGCTCTGGGCCCCGGTGAGGCACAGGGTGCCCGGCGCCGGGCGTGGGGCACGGGGCAGATTATGGGCAGGGCCTGGGCAGCTCAGGGATGAGCAGAGATGGGGCAGTTGCAGCTAAGGGTTGGGGCGAGAGAGTCAGAGGCAACATTGCTGATGCAGAGATGGAGATTTATCTGGCTTCGGGCTGAAGAGACCCCACCAGAGAATTCAGAGCGGGCAGGGGTGAGGGCACAGGACAAGGGGTGGTAAGGGGAAGACAGGCCCAGAGGGCAGCCGGGCAGTGGGAGGGTGGCCAGAGAGGCCGAGGCCAGTCCCACATGTGAGAAGCAAGCTGCATTTGCCCCCAAAACTTCCTCTATGTCCTTTCATGAACATTTTTAAAGGCAATTTCCCACAAAAGACCCCAGGGCATGACCACCTCCTGTCCTTTTTAAGAAAATCATCAACGAAATAGAAGAAACTGTTGCCAAGTTATCACAGAGAATTAGATGGAACAGGACACATTCTATGTCCCTCCTTCCCCAACAAAGAGGTTCCAGGAGCTGGGCCTGCGGCAGGAGCCTCGGCCCCGGGTGGACAAGACATGGCCAGACCCACAGGGAGGGCATCCACCCGGTCTGGTACAGCCCCCAGCTCTGTGGAGAGGCCAAGTCCTGTCGCTGTTACTGCAGGAGTCAGGGCCTCACGTGTCTCCAGGGAACATACACCTCTGGAGACAGCGCCAGGCAGACCTGGGCCACCCTGACTGTCCGCGCAGAACAGAGCGGGGTCGGGCATCGTGCTGTCCCCATCCTCCCAGCCACCTTCTGGGAAAGAGTGACCAGCCCTTGGGCTGGGGCACTCACAGTTAATCTGGAACGTCTCCGGACTATCAGTTTTCTCTGCAAAGATCCTCTTCTCAACGCACCTGTTATCCTCCCTAAAAGGCAGCCACACTGAAGCCTCTGAACTGCCTGCCCCTGCCCGGAGCCATGGGGAGGCTGAGCCTCCCGCTGGTCACAGCCCAGAGGCAGACCCACCATGCTTGCAGGATGATCTCCAGGTTGCCCTCGAGGGTGGGCCTCAGCGCCGAGATGAACACTCGCAGGGAGCTGCTCTGGGAGTCCAGGAGGGAGGAGGTGCTGGCTGCCATGGCCATGGAGTGCCACGTCCCTGCCAACTGAGGGGCCTTGAGCTGCCCTGGGGTCGCCACCCATGGGCTCACTGTCCCCCCCAACCCCATAGAGGTGAGACTGATCTTGTGAAGGTGAAGGCACAGAGCAGGGCCAGGGGCTCTGAACGTCAGGGCCTCGCTCTTGTTCTCTTTAGATTTCTGAGACTCTGGGCTTCCCTGTGGTTCCCCCCTACCCCGAACCTCCAGTCCTCCCAAACCTTCTGGATATCCAGATGCTTCATAGTCTCAAACACATCGATGGCCCGCACACCACAGATGAGGGCCAAGCCCAGAGCAAGCAGGAGGCACTTCATGACCGTGCTAAGGCTGTTCTTGGGAGCGGGAGGTGCAGGAGGCTGAGAGGCAGATGCAGGAGGCCGAGGGGTAGGCGTCGGTCCCTTATATAGGGAGGGAGGCAGGGCCAGAGGCCTGGCCAGGCGATTCCACGAGTCCCAAGGCCCTCGGGCAGCTCACAACTACAACATCAGGAGGACTTCCTCCCTCCAAGTCCAGTCTGGAAGAGCCGTGTCCTCGGGCTGGGAAGTTCTCGGTAGGGCAAGCGTGGGGCTGGGGCTAAGGCCCAGGATGGTGGCCAGAGGTAAGGGCGCTTCCTGGTCAGGGCTCTCAGGCAGGGACAGTCAGAGGCAGTCAGAGGCCACACTGAGGACAACTGTGCCAAGGGACAGCCTGTGGGTCAGGCAAGGGGTCTGGGTTGCTCTGGAGTTGGCCAGTGGGTGGCTGTTGCATCACAGGAGGCACAGGGTCACGACCCCACATGTGCTCCTGGTGGCCCCTCCTGCAGGTGCTCAGCAGCACCACATGCCCTCGGCTGGCCAAGGCCTCCTGGAAGGGTCAGTGGTGAGAGAAGGAGGCAGGGGCCTTGGACAACTGCCTGGGGAAGTGCACAGCTGTGCCCTCAGAAGGGACATGCCACCTTTGCGCATGGATCACTAAGAGAAGATGCTCTGACAAAATTAATGTCCCAGCCTGACATTTTTGGAGCAGGTGCTGGACCCAAAGCTGCCTCTGGGCCTCTCCCCTGTGTCTCCTCATTGGGTCGAGGACAGTCCTCTCAGCCGGAACACCCAGTTTCCTGTTTACAAGGGAGTGCAGGGCTGAAAAGGGTCCCCCAAAGCCCACGTTGGCCTAAGCCTCAAACTCGGACCTTACTCAGAAGTCAGGTCTTTGCCGGTGTGACCAGCAAGGTGGGTGGTCCTGCAGCGGGTGGCCCTGGTCCAACAAGACTGGGGGTGGACACATGTGAGGACAGGAGCACAGTCTGGGCATGGCGGCACCAGAGCGAGAGGAGGGATGGTGCCGCCCACACCTGGGCTGTGCTCCCATGAGCCTCTGCAGTCAGAAGCCACACAGCGTGGGTGACTTAGGTGTCAGGAGGACCCAGAGGCTGAGTGACAGGCGGAGGCCGGCTCCAGGACCTGAGTTCCAAATCCTGCTCCTGTTTTAGATGGCGTCAGGCAGAATGAAGGGAAATCACTCAAGAGAAAGCAAAATGTCCTTTTTCCCAGTAAGCCTGGATGTGCTGGGGTTCCTGTCCTCAGGCGGGTCCTCCCTGCAGGTTTTTGGAAGGCTTGGCTGTCCCTGTGCGTGGCCGCCTCAGAGCTCACTGTTTAGGCCCCTATTCAGGACTTCCAGGGACAGTGTTGCTGCCATCCAGCTGTGGAGGGGGCAGGCCCAGGGCCTGGCCAGGCAATTCCATGAGTCCCCAGGCCTTCGGGCAGCTCCAGACTAGGACATTAGGAGGACTTCTTCCCTCCATGTCCAAGGAGGAAGCTCTGTGTTCCCAGGCTGGACAGTTCCCAGTAGGGCAAGGGTGGGAAGGGCCTGGACTAGCAGCCAGCAGCAGTGGCACTTGCTGGTGGGGTGGTCTCAGGCAGTGACAGTCAGAGGCCACACCGAGGACAGATGTGCCTAGGGAACAGCCTGTGGGTCAGGTAAGCGGCCCAGGCTGCTGTGGAATCGGCCAGCGTGCCATCAGCCCACAGAGGAAGGCACTCCAGGCTGCGGCCCTGTGCACTCCACAGCCGCCCCAGTGTGGTGGTGCCTCACATGTACTTCTGGGAAGCCCTATTTCCACACCTGATTCTCTCGACTTGTGGACAGGCAGGCTGGGAGTGGGGGTGTTGTCCAGCCTGACCCTGCCGCTGTAACCCAGGGGCAGGTCTGCGGTAGCTGCTCCTCCAAACAGCTGCAAGTGCACGACCCCCACACAGCACAGAGTGAGACAGACGCTCACTCACCCCCTGCAGCCCCTCTGGGAGCCGCCAGAAATGATTCAAAGGCCACAGGGATTCGAAAGGGAGGAGAACTGTCTCTGTCTGCTCACATCCCTAATGTGATCATCTGGGCAGAAATTTGCCAGGAGTCTAAAAAAGCCCTCCTAGAACTAGGTGAGTTGAACAAGTTCACAGACCAACACACATATATAGTGCCAAGGGACACAGAAACTGATTCCGAAAATCTAACATTTATAATCACTTAGAAAAGAGAAATGTGTAGGTATAAATCTAACAAAACCACACACAGCATGTCCACTCTGAGGGCTGTGAATGCTGACACAGAAGACAGCCCTAAAGTGACAGAGACACACAGTCTCCTGGGGGAGGAGGCCCGACCGGCCACAGTCGGACCCCACCAGCCTCCTCTGCAGGTTTAATTCCCGTCAAACGCAGCAGACAATTTGTTAAAACACACAAGTGGGCAGAATAAATGGCAGACCTACTCTAAAGCACGTAAGTCAAGGCAAAGCAGCTACAACAACTAAAACCTATTTTGAGGAAGAATAAAGTAGGAAGAGCGGTTCTGCCCGAGTGTGAGATGCCCGTTGTCTGCAGTAACATAAACGGCGTGGTTTAGCAGAGAAAGGGGTCTATAGGCCCACAGAAAAGGGGAGAGGGGCCAGACAGTGGCTCACACAAGCAGTCGACTAACTTTTGAGAAAGCTGTGAACCTGATTCTGTGGGAGGACGGTCTTTTCAACAAATGGTGCCAATAGACAAACCTCCACCTAACCTCACACCCAACTCAAAAAGTGACTCAAAGTGGCCCCTGACCTTGAATGTAAGACACTGCTTCTAGATGAAAACGTAGCAGAAAATCTGTAAGACCTTGGGCTAAGGGATGAATTCTCAGACTCGAGTCCAAAAGCGAGACTCACAGAAGAAAACACAAATCCACATATTGTGCAGAGAGAAAATGAAAGCTTTTGTTCTGTGAAGACCCTATCAAGAAGACAGAAAGACTGTTGTACCCATTGCAGCCTGTAAAGATAGACTCGGACCCCACTCAGGTAAAAATCAACTGGTGATTTTATTACACCTGCGAAGGGGACCCTGCTATCAAAGGCAGGCGGCCCCGTAGTGGAAGGCAGGTTGACTTTTATACCTTTTTAGTGCTGCGTGGCAAGCAAGCTAGTACAGAAGCGGAGTATTGTGGTTAGCTCAGGGTGGGGTTACAGCTTAAGAAACACAGCTTGAGTAAGTTTTCACTATTGTTTGTTCACCTGTAACTAGGGGGGGTTTCAGGAACTTGGGGACTCTCTGTGCCTTCTCATTCTGAAGCTGTTTCTCGGACTCTACGACGGGGGTGGGGCAGGGTACTGGGGGGACTAAGCTTTGGGAGCTAGCAGAGCCATTTCTCGGAATCTCCCTGGGCGGGGTGGGCTGGGGTTTGGGGAGCTAACAGGCTTTTACAAAGACAAGCTAAAGTTCAGAGAAAAAAGTCACATGTCTGACAAAGGCTAGTGTCCCCAGCTGTGCAGACTCCTGTAAGCTCGGTCACTTCATGTAAACATGGGCATGATCAGGTCCCAGTGTTTGTTATTGCTGCTGTTGCCACTAGGGTCTTCTTCATACGGTCTTTCCCCACCCACTGCCTTTAAGAGTTTCCCATACTTTCTTCTAAAGCTTTTATAGTTCTGTGTCTTAAATCTAAATCTTTTTTCCAGTATGAATCCACTTTTGTGAGTGGTGAGGGTGTGGGTCCAGCCTCAGTCATGCATGTGGCTCTCCCGGCCGACCAGCAGAGCTCTCTTCACCTGTGCCTGGTGTGCGTGTCAAGGATCAGAGGGTGATACTTGCAGATTCATCTCCAGGTTCTGGGATCTCAGGCGGTTATGTAAGATGCCAAGGCAGTTGTTTAGGGTAGGTGAAGGGTGTACATGACCTCTCTGCACTTTTTTGTTTTGTTAGTTATTATAAAAAGTAAAAAAAATAAAAGCAGAAACTTCACTACTGGCTGACACACAACAGCAGCTGTCACGTGTATCTTCCTTAAACCATAATACTTAATAACAATGCTTTTTGGCTGTGTGAGGAGAGGCAGTGGAGGCCTGTGACTCTGAGGGACAAATGTCAACACACTGGGCACTGTGACCCCCCCCAAGGCCGGCTCAGGGAAATCTGACCCAACAGGACTCTGGGTCTCCTCCCTGTCAGCTCTGGACCCACCTCCCTATGGCCCCCAGGCCCAGCTGGACCTTTCTTTGCATGTCAGGGCAGCTGGGTGCTTTGTCCAGATGGGGGTGACCCCAGCCTGTCCACTGGGGGCTTTCTGAGTGGGGGTCCGCCTGCACACAGCATGTTCCCATGTCCCACATTCCAGTCAGTGGGGCAGGGCCAGCTTGGCCTCAACCTCGGAGGGGACTCCACCACCCAGGGACATCCAGGGCCCCAGCTGCAGGCCCCTGGTCCTAGAGCAACCTTACGACCCAGGCCCAACCTATCCCTGCAGACCTGGGTCTCAGAGGCTGAGATCGGCCTCTCCTGGCTGGCAACACACATGTCACATGGGTCCTGCCTGGGCACCATGCACATTGGGCACCACCTGCACACTGGCAGTGTCTGCTGTATGGTTTGTCTTGCACCAGAAGCCAGGGTGTCCTGGAGAACAGGAGGGACCCAGAAATTCAGTCCAGCCCAGCAGAGGAAGGTAGGAGGTGACCCAGGGACAACTGGAGGGGTCAGGGCAGCATTGAGGGCTCCTAGGGGCCACAGCCATGGTTTGCAGGTGGAGCCAGGCCCCTGTGTGCACCACTCTGCCTGTCGGCTGGGAGCCTTCTCCAGGTAGGGCCTTCACCTGCCAGGGCCATGAGGGGGGCAAGTGGGGCAGGCAGAGCCAACACAGAGACGCGGGGCTTGTCCCGGGAGCTTAGTATGTGCAGAGGAAACAAAGATGTGCTTAGAAGGAAAGTGAACCCAGGGCCAGGTCAGCAAGGGCTTATGACCAGGTTGGGAGCCTTGACAGGGGGCCACAGGGGTCCTTGTGCTCACAGAAGATCCTGGCAGCACAGTGGGAGGAGAGGGCAGGGCAGGGCAGGGCTGTGTGGGATTGAGGAATCCTGTTGTTTGTTTCAACAAAGATGCTGCAGAACCCCAGCCGGGCCCCTGGTGTCTCAGGGTGGCCAAATGAGGCAGAGCTGGGTCAGATGAGGGCTGAGAGCACTTCTCAGGCTGAGTCCATATACTGGGAGAAGCAGCAGAAGGTCCCTGGTTGGGAAGTCCTAGCCCAGCCTCTGGAGCCCCTCGGGCACTTCCATCACCAGAAATGGGCCACCTATTCAAGCTGCCCTTTGAGGAGCTATCTTTGGCAGGATCTACTAAACCTGGAAGTAGCTGCTGGCTCAGTCTCCAGGAACCTGGGATGTGACCACACAAACCACAAATGTGCCCAGATGCTCCATGACAGACTCAGCTCCCACCATCCCCTGAAGAGCTCACATTTCCACCTAGGAAGTTTGTGACTCTCGTGCTAAATTCCTTTGGTCATCCCAGTGGTCCTGAATGCCCGCTGATGCCCTTCACGCTCTGTGTCCAAGAGTCGACTCTTCCAAATCTCCCCAAGCTGTCCACCTAGCAGTTGTCCTCTCTAAAGCTGACCCCATGCAGGGAGGGATCTAGTCCCTTCTCAGTGTCCAGTCACAGGGGACACCTCACCCTGGTGGCCCTCACCCATCATCTTGGGCTTTTTTTTGGAGGGGGGTTTGTTTTTGAGACAGAGACTCACTTTATCACCCTCGGTAGAGTGCCGTGGCATCACAGCTAACAGCAACCTCCAACTCCTGGGCTTAGGCGATTCTCTTGCCTCAGCCTCCAAGTAGCTGGGACTACAGGCACCCGCCACACTGTCCGGCTACTTTTTTGTTGTTGTTGCAGTTTGGCCGGGGCTGGGTTTGAACCTGCTACCCTCAGTACATGGGGCCAGGGCCTTACCCACTGAGCCACAGGCACCGCCCCCATCATCTTGTGATATTCCAGAGTCTGAGGTGTGGGTGTAGTGGCATTGGGGAGAACTCATGAAAATGACAATGTCGGCTTGGCGCCCGTAGCACAGTGCTTACGGCACCAGCCACATGCACCGAGGCTGGCGGGTTTGAATGCCACCCGGGCCAGCTAAAAAACAATGACAACTGCAACAAAAAGTAGCCAGCATTGTGGTGGGTTCCTGTAGTTCCAGCTATGTGGGAAGCTGAAGCAAGAGAATCACTTAAGCCCAAAGGTTTGAAGTTGCAGTGAGCTGTGATGCCATGGCACTCTACCAAGGTTGACATAGTGAGACTCCGTTTCAAAAAAAAAAAAAAGAAAACAACAGTACCAACTATCTATCCATCCACCATACATCCATCCACCATCCATCCATCCGCCATCCATCCACCATCCATCCACCATCCACCATCCATCCATCCATCCATCCTTCCATCCATCCATCCATGAGCTGACTGAGCAAACTGGGGTGGTAATTAGTGTGAGTCTGTGGCCAGACCTGCATTTTCCCTGACACAATTGAGCACTCCAGTCCTCTAACCATACTATTTGCAAAACCTTTCCCCTGGTATCAAGTGCCATTTTATCCTGAAAACATGCATAAATGACAGTGCATGACAACCCCTGGCCCTTGGAACTGACCAACCACCAGGCTCTGGTTTCCTAGCACCAGCTCTTGAATCATCTCTGGGTTCTGGGCCTCACCCTCCATGACCTCAGGGGCACCTTATGCCAAAGCTGGGGAACCCTGGACTCACACCACAGAGCACAGGCTCAGCCCCTTGGTCTGCAGGAGTGGCCACATGGCCAGCAGGCCCCGGTCCTGCTGCTCTGAGCATAGATAGGCTCCATCTGCCCCCTGCTCTGAGCAGACCTGGAGATAGGACTCCTCTCACCTTCTCAAAGGCCCCCCAATTTTTCAGGATGGGGACCTATTCCTTTGACCTCGTGAGTGGACATGGTTGGTTTTGTGTGGCTGGTGAGGCTCACTCTGAGGAAGCCTTATCCACCAGGGAAGACATGGAAGGGAAGCAGAGCCCAGAATGAAGCCAGCAGGGGCTCACGGTGGCCTCTCGTCTTCTCACGCATCTAGCCCACCCACTCCCAGCCTTTGCTCCACCAGCCTGGAACATGGCTCCTGAGCTCCTGGATCGCTGGGCCAGGCCAGGCTCCAGCTCCTGCCATGAGGACATGGCCACACCTCCCCTTTTGTCCTAGCCCTCCTGACTCCTAGCCAGCATCCCCCACCCCGACCACCCCACCCAATACACAATTGGCCAGACCCATCGCAGCTCCTCACGCACTGCCACATGCTCTTTTGTGGGTGGGTGGGTGTCCCTGACTGCCCCTCCCCAGCTCCTACACACTCTCAAGTCTGATTTTCTAGATTCCTTTCCTGCGAATTCTGTAAGAAAGAGTATCATCTTGTTGGATTTTATTTCCGTTTAAATCAGCTAGGATTCATTTCTGGTATTTGTAGTCAATAACTCTGATTGACTCCGATGCTCATAAAGGAAAAAATGAATCCCTGCAGTGCTAGTCTCCCAGTGTCCTCGGCCTGGGTCGGTCAGAGATCCGGTGAAGTCACCCAGACACAGCACAGGACACTGAGACCTGAAATGTATTAAATAAGAGAAGAGGAGATCCACAGAGTTACGGTGGAAGCCGCGAAACTCATCTGCCCCCAGAGGATGGTGACAGGGACTCAGGCAGGTACGTGTGTGTCACCGCTCACAGCAGGGTGTTTGTACAGACGTCTAAAGGGTGTGTTTGTGTACACTGCAGAATGGTGTTGAGCCATGAAAAGGAATGACATCCGACACTTGCCCCGATGCAGACGGAACTCGCAGACATCATGTGAGTGAAAGGAGCCAGGCACAGACTGACATCCTGAGCAATTTCATGCTCATGAAATGTCCAGGAGACACAAATCCATACAGACGGGGGATTCACGGCTGCCAGGCCTGGGGGAGGGGACGGGGATGGGCTTCACTTTGGAGTGACGAATGTTCTGGAGCTGGCAGCGGGGTGGTGACAGAGCATCGTGAGTGTCCTAAATGCTGCTGAAGTGTCCACTCTAAACGGTTGACTTTGTGTTGTGTGGATTTTCCCTCAATAAGTTACTAGGAAAATAATTTATCTAGTGGATTCCAGAGGTGCAAGAGCGAACGCAGCGTTCACCAAGGGAATGGAGGTGACTTTTTCAGAAACAGACAAAGACACCAGTGTCCAGGCTGAGTGTAAGTGGAGACTCCATGGCTCAAGTCACTGGACTGGCTTGCTCTGAGGACCCTTGGCCAGAGCCACCTGCACCCACCCTCTGCCCATCCCCTCATGCCCTGGGCCTGCAGCACCCTACGTGGAGAACCAGAACAAGGCTGGGCCCCTGGTGCTCCCCACCCCCACCCCAGCAGACCCCTGAGGGAACACCCAGAACAGCCCACCCCCAGGGCCCCACAGACAGGCAGAGTCATGTGGGCTGCTGAAGCTCTTTATGCAGAAGCAGGAGAAGGGGTGAAGGGGCAGTGGGGGTGCGGGGAGTGCATGTGACTGGGCCTCAGGGCCTTCTCCCATATCCCTGCACAGGACAGAGGAGCTGGGTGGTGCTGCCCTGTATGCTGGGGAGCTGAGGTGCCCCCTTCCCTGGAAAAAAGGAGGGGCCATTAAGGATAGGCTGGGGTTGGGCGCTGCAAGGTGGGGGTCCATGGGGGGTTCTTGGGACTGCATGGTGGGAACACATGCGGGGAAGGGTGGACTCAGTATGGGGGCACATTGGGGCAGGGGGCTTGTAGGGTGTGGGCCCGGGGGGGCGGGGGGCTGCAGGGTAGCCCTATTTTTTATTGGGGTGGGATGGTGGCCTATGGGGGGAAGGAAGGATACAGGGTGAGGGCTCATGAGAGGGCAAGGGTCTGCAGTGTGGAGGCCCCCTAGGGACAGAGAGTTGCACAGTGTGGGCCTATGGGGGACAGGGGAGTGCTGGTGGCTAGTCCTTGGGCACTGCAGAGCTGGCCTGAGAAGGAGTCCTTTCTGCTATCTCCCCACTGGCAAAGTTCTGTCCACATGAGGAAGTGTGAACAAGAGAACGGGGCCATGGTGGGACCTGGACAGGTGTGCGGCTGTGCTTGTAGAGGGTCCAATGCTGATGTGTCCAACTTGAGGCCGAGGAGCTTGTGGGCCCCAGGTGACAGGACACCTCTAAGAAGCAGTGAGCCACGGGGAGCCCATGTGCCGGGCAGGTGGGAAGCCCCCCAAAAGTCTGAGGAGGGGCTGAAAGGGACATCACGCCTAATAGGCTGAGGGTGGCCTAGCGGCTTCCACCGGGGGGGGGGGGGGCCAGTCCCTGCCTGTCGTTTCAAGTTACACGAGCATCGAACCCAGGCATCAGTTAGAGAAAAGAAAGGAGTCCCTCAGCGTCCCGAGAATGACACTGGGCAGGCAGGATCTCAGAGCGAGAAGGCAGCATCCCTCCTATCTGCAATTTGGGGTGCCTGGGGCACTGTGATGCCCTTCACACCCCAAGTCTCTTGTTGCTTCAGGGGTCACTTACCCTAGCCTTGGGCAGGAACACAGCTTTCTGCAGTGGCCAAGAAAGACTCGGGGTGAGGAGACACCTTGGAAAGGGCTCAGGCCCCATCACAGCCCCAGCCTAGACCCATCAGTACCCAAGACCCCAAGCAGGGCCTTGGTGTCCCCATAAGGGGACTCAGGATGCACAGGGGACTTGGGCAGAGCCAACCACATACCCATCTGCGTGGGCATGAAGATGGCTCCCTCCAGCGCCTTGCGCTGCACGAATTTCTTGAACTCTTCCAGGGTCCGGGGGTCTGCAGTGACATTGCTCCTACCTGAGGGGAGGTGGGCAGGTGAGGGGGAGGTTTACTACACAGAGTGGATGCCAAGTGGACACAGAGCCCTGGGGTGGAGCCAGGCATGAGAACACAGCTGCTCCCCAGCTGACAGTTCTCTGGATATGGGGCACTCCTAAGCCACTGAGTGACCCCAAGAAACCTGGGTGGCTCCAGAAGCCACCCTACAGGGTCACACCTTGACCTGGAAGGACTTCGTGAGGCCTGGGGCTACCTGCCCAACATGGAGGGTGCCTGCCCCAAGAAGGCCTCTCTCAGGATACCACCCCCACTGACACCACACTGTGCCTGGCACGCGGAGGCCACCAGATTCCTATCCCTGGTGGCGGTGTGGCTGATGCTTGTTCCACTGGCTTCTGGATATGGAGACGTGGGTAGGAGACCTGGCCCTCACCCATGATCTTTGCCACGCGATGCAGCCTCCCATGGCTCCGGTCTTCACAGTAAAACACAAAGTCGTCCGTCCCCAGCAGCTTCTGCACTTGCAGGACCTTCCTGCCCTCATCTGTGGGCAGCAGAGAAAATGGGTCTGTGGTAACATCTTTCCTACAGGGGCAGCTGCAGACCATGTTATGGGACATTCTGCCAGGGCTCCCTGCTCCCCGACACTAGGGCCACAAGAGACCAGGGGACATCAGAAGCTCTGAGCAGCTGCCCCTGCCCCACTCCCTCTTCTAACCTTTAGTCTCCCCCATGGGTTAACAGCTGAGACCAACCAGGGGAAAGGCATGATCCAGTCACAGGCCCCGGGGAAGGGAGAGGTTGGCCCTTCCTGGGAGGTGGACAGGGCAGGGCCTCCTAGCAGAAAGGCTGCCCAGGTGTGCCCTGCTGCAGTGGGGCTGGTGCAGCCGGGCTGGACTCACAGGCTGTGTATTTGCCAGGCTCATTGGTTTTCTGCATCAGAATTGTTTTCTGTTGGCATTTATCTTCCTTCCTGGAAAACAGGAGGCACTTGGGCGGCTGCTCCTAGGACACCCCTGAGCCGTCCTCAGCTAACCTGGTGCGTCACCCAGACCACTGTCCCCAGGACACCCCTGAGCCATCCTCGGCTAACCTGGTGCATCACCCAGACCATTGCCCCTCCCCCACCAGCAGAGCTCAAGAGTACTTAGCTATCTCCCTTCAGAGTCGGGGATTTTCACCACAAATAAAACATGCAGCCCCACGCAGGGCTGTGGAGGGGGAGAGAAAGCAGCCTGAGGGGGCAACACTCACATGAAGGTGATTGTGACTTCCACGTCCCTGTTTTCCAGGGTTATGACCCTCACAGGGAACACCTTCTGAAACTTGTTCTTCTGCAGGTCATTGTCAGTCACCACGGCCTTTACGTACCAAGTCCCTGAGATCTGGAGCAGCCCAGGCTGTGAGCCTCCCACAGACCAGCCCAAGCTATCCCCCAACCCAGCACCCCAGCTGCAGCCCCAAAGGCAGGCTGGGTACATATTCATCCTGCACCCTGAACCCTGCACCCCACGCTCAGGTATAGACAGCCCAGCACTCAGGCTCCCAGTCTCCATTGATAGAGGGTGTTGGCTCCGATGGACCAGGCCTGGCACTGGGTGAGCCCTCCCCGCAAGGCCTTGGGCTCCAGTAGACAGTGCAGCAGGACCCTGAGCTGAGCCTGCCTCCTGGGGGGCTGTGTCTGCCCCAGGACAGCAGAGCCCCTTTCCCTGAACACTCTGGGCCAG
>CAUYRH010176109.1:0-15887 GCA_963574655.1 Perodicticus potto | reverse complement strand
TTCCGTTTGCAAACAAACGCTTGTCTGAAGTCACTTTTTCTTTACATGCGTTGTAGTGCAGTGGACTGAAGGCAGTTCTATGAGTTAGTGAGGACTCCACCCAACCAAACTGTCACACAATGGTCTGAGAAGAACAAAGTCGTTTTCAGAAATGAAAAGTCTCAAAATTTTGTTTCCATTTGAAGAGGCTCGTACAAATAATGCTCAACCACGATAAGAAAGCCGAATGTGTGGTCTGAAGACATAGCCCTGACTGCAGCACAAAAACCCAAGAAGAAATTGTGGGATCACACCTACGGTGCATCTTGGTAGGGTACTGGTGAAACTTATTAAAGGTAGAGTATCAATGTCTTTATATAGTGATTAAGAAAATGCTATGAGGGCTATCTCTCACAGTACGATCAAAATGTTTCTGATTGTATATGAAGAACATTCTGCCCTATGATTGCACCAATGTACACAATTATGATTTAATAAAATTATTTAAAAAATTAAAAAAAAAACAATAATATTTATCTTTGAGGGATGTCATAAGAATTAAATGAATCATACCATGCCAGGACAATCACACAGTGTCTTGTACAAAGCAAGCACTGAACATGTGTTAATTCCTATAATTGACGTCTTATGTCCCTATCTGCAAAATCAGGATCTCACAGCCAACAGCAAACTCACTGTTGTCATGGGACCCATGGCCATCCAAGGCACCCCTCAGGCATACATCATCCCTCAGCCTCTGGCATGACTCCTTTCATAGACTTCAAGTTTTGAAATTTCCGAATCCCCAGTAGAAGAAATGGCAAGCCCTCCAGTAATCACAGTGCCTTTTTCATATCTTAACTCATGTGATCCTTTTTTTTAATTCTTTATTTTCTTATTATATCATGGTTGTGTACATAAATGTAATCATGGGGTACAATGTGTTGGTTTTATATACAATCTGAAATATTTTCATCAAACTGGTTGACATAGCATTCATGGCATTTTCTTAGTTATTATGTACAGACATTTATATTCTACATTTAGTGAGTTTCACCTGTACCCTTCTAAGATGCCCCGTAAATGTGGACCCATCAATTACTCATTACTCTTCCTCCACCCATCCTCTCCCCTCCCATCCCTCGCCCCTTTCCCAAATTCTTCTGTTGTAATTGGGTTATAGCTTTCATATGAGAGTTATAAATTATCCTTAAATCCTCTGTGGGAGGTAGCACTATGTCCACTTTAATAGAAGAGAAAACAGCTCCCAAGAAGTGAAAAAGATCTTGTCTAATTCCCTGAGCAAACAAATCACAGAGTTATGAGACAACTCTTCTGGTTCACATTGTATATTCTTTCTACCACATTATACAACTCTGTCTGACTATGATTTCTAATCACTGTAATAATGGCACTGATGCTCAAACATGCATTTAGAAGTGGGAGCTGGTGATGGATGCTGCAGTGCACATCTGCAGTCCCAGTTGCTCAGGAGGCTGAGGGAGGAGGATTCCTGAGTCCAGGGATTCAAGGTCCTTGGGTACCATGATCATGCCTGTGAATAGCCACTGCACTTCAGCCTGGGCAGCATAGTGAGACCCCGTCTCTAGAATGTAATAAATATTTTTTTTGTAAAGTGAGAGCTAGAATAACAGCATGAGAGACAGAGAATGCAAGAGAGAAAAAGAGAAGTGTGCAAGTTTGTAAGATTCTCTGAGGAAACATATCTATTTCTCCTTTGACAAAGAGAGAGTTCATAGTTTGGGCAGCTCAGAGTATGAGAGGTCAGCTATATCCAAGAACTAAATATGAAACGTAAGATTGACACTATATTCGTCTCTCTTACAAAGCTGTGGGTAATGTTGAAGACAGTAAGTGCTTAGAGTCTTAACTAAGGGAGAGTTCTGGTGAGTCATCAGACGTGGTACCATGGTAACCAGAACACTAGTGCCTGTGCAATTAGAATACTTTCCCAAAATGATCTAATAAAAGGTATGACTAGCTGAATTTTTTTCATAGATTACATTTTAAGCAAATGTCTGGTGTTTGCAAGAGGAATTATTGCCTTGAAGTCATTGTGATCAAAATCACCGGAACATTTTCAAATCGCATTCTTTATACTATGTAAATTAGACCCATATTCCTAGCAAGTCTGAGGCACCTTTTGAAAATAAACAAATACATCTTGATCTAAGATAATAATAGAACACTCTTAACATTGTTTGAAAAGAACCCTAAATTCATACCATCATTCTGAAAATACACAAGTAAATATGTGTTCTTCTTTGGACTCATCCTAATATCGTCTATGCGTCTGTGGACACTTTTCAAAATAGCAGGTTTAGAGGTTTAGAGAAAAATATCTTATTTAGTTTTACTCAACCAATATTTCTGTACACATTTAAAGTCAAAAGATCTTCTGTCCCCTTTATGGGCATGAAGAAAAGAAATATTTTACAAATGTTTACTGTAATTTCTTGACCATCCTGGGTGTTTGAAATTCACAGATTGCAAAGCCCTGTGACAGAATAAAGAGATACGCAAATCTAGAGGCTGAGAAATCGGCCAGTTCTTCATCATGTTCACAGCCAGCATAACGGAATGCTAACAGGGAGCTCCTTGTAGGTTGAGAATATTGTAGGAGAAGACTAAATTGAAAGCATTAAATAAGGACCCCAAATTACAAAAAAGGCATTATCTCATCCACGCAGAAGCTTCTTTGGTCATGGACTAACACCAAACTTCGGGTTGTAGGTAAGAAAAGCTTAGAAAACTATTGGCATGCATCAGAGATGTCTTTGTAAAGTTATAGACCAGAAAGGGTGTTCTGTGTTCCTAGATAAGTCCAGTCAAGGTAAGAGAGGTGGGCGTAAAAAGAGCAACTTCTGTTGGAAAGTGAAGTTTCCAGGCAAGAATGGAAAGTAGAAACTCATGAAAAAATGAGAGCTAAGTTTCAGGAACGAGCAGAAACTCACTCATGATAGAATGAGAACTGAGTTTCAGGAACAAGTAGAAACTTACTCATGAAGGAATGAGAGCCGAGTTTCAGGAAGGAGTAGAAACTCACTCATGAAGGAATGAGAGCTGAGTTTCAGGAATGAGTAGAAACTCACTCATGAAGAAATGAGAGCCGAGTTTCAGGAATGCCCTAGATTGTCACAGCACAGCTCCTGGAAGAGATGAGAGGAAACTGTTATACTTCCAGTGATTGGCATGCCAAAAATAAGGCAAGTGGGTGGCACAAATGGGCCGTACACACACACACACACACACACACACACACACACACACCCCTCCAGCTAAAGTTATTTTGAGTGATGCCACCTAAGACGATCTTTGGAGCAGGAGCTGAAAGGCTCCAGGGCAGAAGAGGACTAGCTGTGGGGCTTACTTACAACAGTACATTCACGAATAACCAAGAAAAATCTGTAAAGAGCACTCCTAAGTAAAATCATTTTCCTGCCCTTTTTCTTCCCATCCATCTCCTTTGCTTTGGCCCCTGTAGGACCCAGAGTAGAAAATTAAGTTAAGGGAGAAGAAGGAAAAGAAGAAAGGAAAGGAAGAATGGAAGAGAGTTTCAAAGGTGGCCTCAAGACTATGGAGACTGAACTGGATCGGAAAAGTAAAAGTATTTTCCACTGAGGAAATAATGAAGTGTTTATATTCTACTGAATGGGACATTTTAATATCTATAAATTAGACTGTTTTAATATCAAAATGTGTCAGAAAAAGCCATGAATCTGCTTAATTTGGCACAATTAAGAAAAGAAGATAGGAGAGCTTGTTGGAAGGACAGTGGTAAAGCAGGATGAATGTGGGGTTTTTCCTGCGCCCACCCCTCTGTCATTCATTCTTTTAATCTAATTACTCTCTATATTAGTTTGCTAGGGCTGTCATAACAAAATGCCATTGACTATGGCTTAAATAATAGAAATTTAGTTGCTGCCCACAGTCCTAAAGAATGGAAGTCCATGATCAAGGTGTCAGAAGGTCTGGATTGTTTTGAGGCCTCCCTCTCCAGCTGTGGATGGGTCTCAGCTCCCCGTTCTGTCTTCACATGGTCTTTCCTCCGTGCACTCGCATTCCTCATGTTCCTGCGGTCTCCAAATTTCTTCTACTTGTAAGGACACCAGCCATATTGGATTAGGACCCACCCTTCTCATCTTATTTTAAATTAATGACTTCTTTGATACTCTCTCTCTAAATACATTCACATTCTAAGGTATAGGGAGTTAAGACTTCAACTCATAAACTTGAGGGGGACATAATTCCACCCACAGCACTCTATGTATTAAAGGCTTTTTCTGTCCCATAGAGCCTACTAATAACAGCAAAATCTCTGCACCATGGACATTGTCGGTGAAACTTAGCTAAGTACTAAGTACTGTATCATGCATTATGTTGCTATGATTTGACTGTGTCCCTTCCAAAATTCATAATGCATTATTTTATCTATGTCTTTTTTTGTTTGTTTGTTTGTTTTGTTTTGTTTTTTGCAGTTCAACTGGGGCTGGGTTTGGACCCACCACCCTAGGTAAATGGGGCCAGCGCCCTACTCCCTGAGCCACAGGCGCCACCCTATTTTATCTATATCTTAAAACTTGCTTAAGTAGATCAATTATTACATCCTGTATATGGAGCTGAAAACAGAGACAGAGTAAATAGATAAAATTTCTATGATTTCATAATTAAGAGTGATTGACCTAAAATTTTAAGACAGGCAACAAGGTCCAAGTTAGCTCTCCTACATTTGTTATCTTATTGGTCATCTCATGTATATCAATGTGATCATCTATCTCTATTTCTGACTTGTGATGAGAGATTTCTAATGAATGTGATGTGTTTTAACGTTGCTATTCTTGTAGTTGATATAAATATGTGGAAAACTTCTTAAAAATAAGCTACATATAGTCATATATACATAAAATTATGAACACATTTATCTTTAAACATATGGTGAAATATACATTTATGTATATATTTTTACATAAAAGAGCTGTTTTGTAAAGTGACTAAATTCTTTTCACAGTGTGGAACTTGTTCTTTTTGGTGAATTTTAGGGTTGCTATTTAATTAAAGGAATTAGAAAACAACTGAAGTTATTGTAAAGAAGTCTGTTAATAACATTTGTTGAGGATTTTCTATGTGCTGAGAACTTGAACATTTATTTGGTTCCATCTTCCCTGCACATGTTAGAGAATTATCATTTTCTAGATAAGAAAACTGAGTCCTGGAAAGTCATCAAAAGAATCTGCTTTAAGGAACTTGACTGATATTTATTTATATATATATTTTTTGCAGTTTTTGGCCGGGGCTGGAACTGAACCCACCACCACCTCGGGCATATGGGGCCAGCGCCCTACTCCTTTGAGCCACAGGCACCACCCAGAACTTGACTGATATTTAGCTAATCTCCCATGTCATCCAAAGTAGGCAGATTAAGCAAGGTAGTTCCTGATATAATGCACAAAACTTCCAGTTCTCCTGAAAAACTGTCTCGTGACCTTGCTCATGAAAACAGAAGAATAGAGTCCAGAACTAAAAAGATGCTCTATAGTAAGTAAATGACCAATCAGAGGTGTTGCCATACTCTGAGTTTGTCCCCTCCACAATCTAAGTGTTGCCAGTGTAATCAACTTAAGAGGCAGGGCCTTAAATAGGTGATTAGGGTTAAAGCCTTCTTGTAAATAAGCCTTCCCACAGCATCCTGCTTGCTTATCTTCCTGCCTTCCTGCACGTGGTAACACAGAATTCCTCGCCATGTGAAGATCCAGCAAGAAGGCCCCCACCAGATCTCGCACCTTGAACTGGTCATTTCAACAGCCTCCACAACTGTGAGAAATAAATTTCTTATTTTTATAAAGTATCTACCAAGTAGTATTTTGTTATAGCCACTCAAATAGACTAAGACAGCCATTGATAAGTCAGGTTTCAGATTTCATGAGTCTGATAGAGGTTACAGTTTCTGAAATTTTAGATTACTATAGTATTTCATGACACATACATATCAGCAGAGATACTTAGTAAAAATATTTTTCCCTGTCTCTAGGAAAAATAAAAATTTAGCCAGGCGTTGTGGTGGACACATGCAATCCTAGCTACTCAGGAGGCTGAGGCACTTGAACCCAGGAATTTGAAGTTGTATTCATATATATACACAATTTATTTGTATAAATATTTTTGTTTGAGTGGCTTTTTTGGAAATTCAGATCTGATGAGCTTTTCTCATGTCCAAAAATTCACATACTTTATGAATTCCCCTTAGAGAATTACTTGAATAGGTAGCCCAGGTAATTTTAATTAATAATGCCAGTATACTACATAGTGAGAAATAGTTATCTATATTATTGGTTCTTTTTGTTTGTTTGTTTGAGACAGAGTCTCACTTTGTTGCCCTAGACTAGAGTGCAAGGGCATCAGCCTAGCTCACAGCAACTTCAAATTCCTGAGTTCAGGTGCCTCGGCCTCCTGAGTAGCTAGGATTATAGATGTCCGCCACAATGCCTGGCTACATTTTTATTTTTCCTAGAGACAGGGTCTCACTCTTGCTCAGGCTGGTCTCCAACTCCTGAGCTCAAGCAATCCTCACCTTGGCCTCCCAGAGTGCTGGGATTACAGTTGTGAGCCGCCTGGTCCAGCCTATATAAGTATTTCTTAGTGATTCTTCTCCTTGTCTTTCTATTAGAGTTAAATGAGGAGCCACTTAAAAAAAATATTTGTGCTGGCTTTGGCACACATACACTAAAATTGTAATGATATAAAGAGTATTAGTATGGTCCCTGAGCAAGGATGACATGCAAATTCGGGATGCATTTAACATGCATATGTTATTATGTTAATTAAAAACATAATAAAAATAAAATTACTGCTGTAGCCCATACACAAAGACTCTTAGTTACTGTCAGGTAAGGCAAAGGAATTAAATTATTTTTAGTTGCCAAATGTTTACAATGGGTACCCAAGGAGCAAGACCTGACTGTGTTCTCTTAGATCTAACAGGACGGAGTCAGGCAGTTCTAAAAGACCAAACTGATTTTCCCAGAGAAGTTATCCCAGTTATAATGTTTCCACTGAAGATTATTTCTTCCAAGTTAAGAATTATTTTCTTCATTGATAACATAACATTTCTAAAATGTAATCCTGTTTTACTTTGCAATGTCAATTTGAAATTCTTACTATGTAAAAAGTTACGTAAACATAGGCAGTTTTTCCTAAACAGAAACTTGGAGAAAAAGACATTCAAAGAAAGTGAAATTGTCCAGAAAAGATTAGAAAAGAAAAAAAAATAGAAAACAAAAACCAAAAAGACAAATAAGGAAGATAGAATAAATGCTACAATGGAGGACTTTTACATTGCCAGAAGGAAAGCCCACATCCTCTAGTCCCCTATATACTATCCTAGGGAAAATCACTCACCTTGGAATCCAGATCCCAGAAGATGCATATGGGTTTCCAGATTCTTGCTTCACAGAATTTTTATTATGGAATCACCTGCTTAAGAGTTTTTATTATGGAATCATCTGCTTAAGAGTTGCTCACCACAGCTTTACAATGTACCAAACACTCTACTTGGTACTAAGAACACACAGTAAATCTCTACCCACAGAGTCCCATACGATTATGAGGAACTGACAGATAGATTCGAGCTGTAGGAATTTCATTTTAAAAGCAATGAGTAAAATCATTTTGTTGGAGGAGGGATGACAAAATGGAGAAAGGAAAGTAAGAATTAAAGCAAAAAACCAAGGAAAAGAAGAAAGAAAGAAGTTGGTTTCCCAAACATAAAAGAGCTATATGAAGGAAAAACCTTGAAAACTGCAAATAGGTTTCTGATAGATTGTACTCCCAACAGAGAACTCACCTTCTCCAAATTCCTCTTGACTTTTGTCTTGTAAAGATAAAGAGCCAATAGCTTGTTAAGCCCTATTGATGAGGATATAGTGAACCTTCACCTCTCCACACATCCATTCAGTCTTTCAAAAAATTCCCAATGGATGAGAAATGCTTTATAAACCACCTATTTTCCTCTGAGTGCTGTCATTATGGGCCAATTTATTTGAAAGTGTTTCCTAAAAAACATTACCCACTGACTATTAGGGATCTGCCATCAATAGCAGAAATCCTAGGCAGCTGTTTAGCCGTGCTGCAAATACAGTGTGCATGCAGGTTTTTCCTCTTCTAGTCTGAATCTTATTGTCTTGAAAGTAACAAAGTATATTTATACCACTTCTTTAATTTTTCCCCCCCAAATTGAGTAGGTCTATTCTTCCATTCCAGAATTTTTTTTTTTAAACTGGTTATTCCTGTTGGGTGGGGCTATTAAAAGAAATCGGAAAAGGAGATATTCTAATCTTTTAAAATCCATCCAAGCCTTCTGCCCTCGTCACAAAGTCCTGATGTGTTTGACATTCAGCTGTGCATGATTGGAGGAATCTACTCAGAAACAGTGCATCTGTTTATATGTCTATTTCACTATATTTTCATTTTGATTGATTTTTGTAAGTCTTTTCTGATCTTTGTCACTTGGAGATAAAAGGAGCTGGGCACTGACCACTTGATATTAAAGAATGTACTGAACACTTGCTCTTAAGAGAAAATTGGATCCGTGATGTGACTATTTTTATTTAATGTCAGGTAGTCACAACTTGCTAAGACCTGCCTTTCTTAAGGCTCTGCAATTGCACTTATAATGAAAATTCATTTTCAGTATTTGGTATACTCTTATAACAGGAATTCATCTGTAAATTACCTGTAATTTTCCTTTGTACTAGGCTGATTTTTCATGTAACATGGTTTATTTTAAATCACATTAATACCAATTTATAAAAATATTAGCAGTAACTGAATGATGCCCCTAGTTTAGATAATAGTATTATTATATCAATGTCAACTTCCTGTTCTTTTGTTTGTTTGTCATCTTATTTTGGGGGTTTATTGAAAGTTCTCACTTTATCACCCAAGTTAGAGTACAGTCGTGTGATCACAGGTCACCGCAACCTTCAAATCCTGGACTTAAGGTATCCTCCTGCCTCAGCCTCCTGAGTAGTGAGGACTACAGGCACAGCATCACTGCCAGCTAACTTTGCTACACTTTTGGTAGAGATGGGAGTCTCTCTCTGTGTTGCCCAGGCTGGACTCAAATTCTGTCCTAAAGTAATTTTCCCAGCTTCGCCTCCCAAAGTGCTACTCGTAGAGATGTGAGCCACTGTGCCTGGCCAATTTCCTGGTTTTTATATTGTATGGAAGTTATACAAAGGGTTAAACGAGAAAGAACCTGGGGGAAAGGTACTTGGGACTCTGTGTACTATTTATGGAACTTTGTGTGAATCTATAATTATTTAAAAATGAAAAGTTACAAAAATTAGCAGTCAAAGGAAAATAGTATTTTAGTGTAATATACACATAATAGACTTTGGAACAATAACAATTGGGTTACTGATTTCACCACTTAAAACATGTGTTACTTTGGCACAATTTTACTTGATATCTCAAACTCTTATTTTTTTCTTTATTTATCTCTAAAATGCTAGTAAGAGGATGAATTGAAAACAAGAAAATGTACCTGATGAACCTTGCCTGGAAAAGCTGCTAAAAATGTAATAAGCCATTTGTGACACAGGATAAAACCAACAGCAGCAAAAATCTATGTTGAATTTTTTAATGTTTGTTTATCTCTACCACACATACTGGGCCTTCGGGGAAAAGCGTGTTTTAAAGATGTGACCTGTAAGTCATTGCAAACCTCTGAATTCCCCATTTGCATCCTTCTCCTATCAGTTTGACTTGAGTTAAGGATAAGATAAGTGATACCAGGAAGAACTGAATCTTTGTTGGCTTCCTATGACCCATCACAGTACCTTCCTACGGGGATGCTCAGACTCACTGGTCACAGGATCAAGACCCAAGGATGTTGGTTAAATAGATTATCAGTCCAAGGCCCTTTGATATTATAAATGGTAATCCTTTGTGTGCTCTTTTACAATTAAAGCAGATAATCTATTCTAATTAAAGTAAACAACCTATTCGATATCATCTTTTGCCGTGAAAGCAAGCACTGTGACTTCATTATCCTAGAGAGCCAAGGCGCAAAATTCTTTTGTTCCCCTGCTGTAGTAAAACAGTACAGCAAAATGACTTTTGGAAAAGACATTGAAGCTTCCCATTTTTTCCTCATGTGTTTCTTATCTAATGTTGAGTATGTCAGTGAATTCCTAATGAGTGTCATCATGATAGACAGGTTTCTCTGGAAAGTGCTTCTGAAGCTGTGCATTGTGTGCTTCAGAACTACAATAACTGGTCTAATATTTGCCCTCTAAGTTACATTTTTAAAAAGCTTATGTAGTAATGCACACATGTATAATGCATTTAATTTCCTTGTTTAAAGTCATCCCTCTCAGAAGAATGGGTCCCTTCTCTTCATAGCCATAATGTAATCCCATCCCTTTGCGTAGAATGTCCCATGTCATTATTTTAGTCTTATCAGATCCTCAATGAAGTGTTCACAATAGACCACGGACCAGTGGTTGAAAGTTGAAATTGATGTGGTTCCAAGAGGCACATGCTCTTGTCAGAAATATGGAGATCAATTCTAAATGGATATTTTTGGCTTTGACTTCCATAAATGTTCTATATACTTTGACAACCATCTTCCAAAGGTTTAACTGCAAGGGATGTTGATGAGTGAAATGTTGGCTCCCACATGAACAAAAGGAAGCTGATGACCTATAATGTACAACCTGATGAACATTTGTAATTCTATCAGAGGACTAGTAGAAATGCTAAGGCTGTGGAAATAAAAAGCTCACACACAAGAGGCCGGCACAAAAATCTTATACAGTAACAAAGGGAAAAATTCCTTTTCTGATAAGTTATACCTTTGACAATAACAAAATCACATTTTCGAAATTGTTCATATCTTTGACTTATATTGAATGAAGCTGATCAAGTCACGAAGATGTTGAAATCCAGGCACAATCTAAATAGGTACCTTCCCTCTTATTTCCTCAGTGATCTCCAGTAAGTCATTTAGGGCCTAATTTCACAATTTCATCTATGAAATGAAGGACATGTTTAAAACTTGACAATTATTGTGTTAATAAAAATGATGTCATGCATCAAAACTGTTCCCTATCCCTTACAAAACAATTGAAGGTACAAGACTTTTTCCCAGAAATTATTTTAAAACTGGCTACCTGCCAAATTGATAAGAATACAGTTCCAGGGTCTTGTATTTACCACCCTTCTGTGTGTCCTTAGAATGTAAGGATCATATGAGAACCCGAAAGGATTTAAAAAATTCAAACATCCGACAGACTCTTATCCAAAGCTATGGGGTGGAGAAAGAAGGGATTCTGGTGCTATCTGCAAGTTTCTACTAATGTCCTCACGCCTCCTTGCCACAACATGTGCTTTTATATATGCTCTTCTAGTCAATCACTGTGGCCAGTCTAGGCTACAAAGAAATCTCTGTAGGGTGGTGCCTGCACCTCAGTGAGTAGGGTGCCGACCCATATACCAAGAGTGGTGAGTTCAAACCTGGCCCCAGCCAAACTGCAACAACAAATAAATAAATAAATAAACTTAATTAAAAAAAAAAAGAAATCTCTATAACTCAGATGCTGGGAAAATGTCTTGAAACATGAGAATTTGTTCTACAGGTAATATCATTTCGTCAGAAAGAGAGAGAGAATGTAAGACAGAAAAACAGGAGCATGCAAGTTTGCCAGATTCTCCAAGGAGACACATCTATCTATTCCTCTTTTATCAGCCACACACAGGTATAGTCTCTTTCAAGGCTCCCTCTGACCAGTACAATGAGTACAATGGTTTTATTTGCCCTGAATGACTCCATTATTAATATCTGATTTCTGGATCCAAGGAGAACTTCTCCAGTTATTGCGTTTTTAATTTTTTGCCCTTTTTCTCTCCAGAAAACAAATAGTCTTTTTCTCTAAGAATAAAGCTTTCAAGCTTCCCTGGGGTCCTGTAAGTCAGAAACAAAAAAGCACATTTGGACTGCAACAATCACAACTGTGGCTGAAGAAGTCAGACTTAAACATCTTCACTGAAAATAGCTGGATAGTTTCTAACACAACCCTATTTTAAATTAAAAGGAAAAATATAAACCTCACAGTAATAGATCTTAATTTCATGGAAGGAGATTTAGGTGTGATGGTTAATTTTATGTGTCAACTTGCCTTCGCCATAGTACCCAGGATTTGATCAAATGTTATTCCGGAGGTTTCTGTGAGGATATTTCTCTGTATGAAATTAACTTTTAAGTTTGAGCAAAACAGATTGCCCTCAATAATGTGGGTGGGCCTTATCCAATCAATTGTAGACCTTGATAGAACATAGACTATTCTGAGTAAGAAAGAATTGTCCCAGCAGACTACCTGTGGATTCAAACCACGAGTCTTCCCTGTGTCTCCAGCTTGTCATCCTGTCTCATCAGATTTGGACTTGACAAGCATTCATAAAAATCCTGTGAGCCAGTTCCCCAAAATCAATCTCTCTCTCTCTCTCTCTCTCTCTCTGTCTCACACACACACACACATCCTTTTGTCTATGTTTCTCTGGCAAGTACACACAAATACAGAAGACTTCCTAGTTTTTTATCTCCTAGAGCAGAAATCAAATCAAGTCTTACTTGGGCACACTGCTACACAGTATATGTGGGTCATTACCAAAGTTTTGAGATACACAAAAATCAAGAAACATAAATTCCTTGCAGATGGTAACAGATGAAGCCCTCCCAGCAAAACTGATGATAAGCTGAGCTGGTTGAAACTTTCACAGGTGGATCAGAAAGGACATCATCCACTGTATTTCCTGGAAGTGAAATAACGAACCATAACACAGTCTGTCTCAAAACTCTCATAGTGACCTATGTGTTACACCCAGAACACCTGACCTAGGAATATTTGTCTCAATAAATATTCCCACTTACATAATGTAATTCAAACTCCTTAATTAACATTTAGTCTTATCACAACCTCATCTAACATTGTCTTTGCTAACTTATTTCCTATTGACCCTCACATTACAGGTGATGTTTATGCTCTGCCTTCTCAACTCTAAATATTCTCCCAGGAGACTTAGTGTTTATTTTGACATTTTACAGTTGTAGAAAGTAGACCAATGGGTAAGAATCAGCCTTAACCAGAGAAACTCTCGTGTGTTATGTTTTTACTTGTCATTTAAAGTTACGTATGAAGAAAAAATGCCTCCTTTCACCTGAATGCTGCTGAGAACTTAGTCAAACTGAATTCAAATTCACAGAATAAACCCATTCATGACCTTTACACAGACAATTTTCTCTTCTCTCATGTCCTAATTTAACCAAATCTTCAGGTCTAAAGTAAAGTATTTATTGAGTAAATGAAGTCTCCCTGCCTCTCAGTATTTAAATGAATTTGTATATTCTAATTTTAAGGGTTTTGTATTAACAAAGGAGGGCTTTTCCTGGCTAGAGAGACCACAGAGATGGAAGTAAATAGGTTTTACATACAGTCAGTCCCCAGCTTACAAACAAGGGTGTTTCTGTAGGTTTGTTCTTAAGTTGGATTTGTAGGTAAGTTGGAAAAGGTAAATTTACCTATTACCTGTAATAGGCTCCGTTTGTGTTAGTTGTACTTAGGTCAGATGTTGTTCCTCACTTGGGTACAGCGTGTCCAAGAAGCAGTGGGTTATAGTTACTGGTTGTATTTTATAGTAAATATCCTTTGCATACTTTAGCTTCCCATAGCCCTGTGGATGCAGATCATAAAACTAACCAAACTGTCCTTCAGGCTATCATTATACCACATGAGAACCGATCGGGTAAAACTAAACCATATGTTGCTTAGATATTTCAGTATTTTATTTCTTAACTTATCTTTTTAAACAATTTAACATTAACATGAGGGTATAATCAATTAGATTCCAATATTTGCCTTAGGTAGGGTCCCTGTTGTAGTTATATCCCCCACCCAGGAGGTGCCTATAACCTTGCATCGTGCCCATTAGTTGGGAGCACACCAATCCCTCTCCTTCCGCCTCACCCTCCCTTTACTCCTTCTCCCCCCACAACCTGAATTAAATTTAGTTTTTCTCTTGGGCGGGCACGAATCAGTTGGTCTTACTGTCTTCATATTAGTATTGATTACCTTGGATACTTGCTTTTCCATTTTTTGATACTTTACTAAGAAGAATGTGTTTCATCTCAATCCAGGTAATACAAAGATGTAAAGTCTCTATCTTTTTATGGTTGAATAGTATTCCATGGTGTACATATACCGCAGTTTATTAATCCATTCACGGGTTGATGGGCACTTGGGTTGTTTCCATATCTTGGCAATTGTAAATTGAGCTGTGCTTTTTAAACTATCTTTAACACTAGACTATTTAGTATATTATATTAAACCATCATTTAGTCACATTGCAACATTAACTACTTTTTTTTTCCAAAGTTCTTGTTCTATTACAAATATTCATTTCCTCACTCCATATTTTCACCTACTTGATAGTTTTGGTTAGTGCTAAAGCAGCTACAACTATTCATGAAGAAAAATAAATTTGACTGTTTCACAAGGGATCATCTGTGTGCATATTTTTCTAAAATTACTTCCGTGCAATGTTTATTTGTATAATATATTTTCTAGTATTTTTTTTTTCAAGTAGAAGGGGGTCAAAGTTAAGAGATGCTGGTTTCTCAGAGCCAAAGTGCATAAAGGATCAGATTCTATGTTTATGGTATTAAAAATACAAAGTTATAGCTGTATTTTCACAATAAAGAAAATGTTCATAGGCTAAACTGCATCTGATGATATACAAAAAGTTGATAATAAAATCCCTTCTTATAAACTGATAATTTACATAGATTTTGAGATGGGCAAAGTTGAAGACCCCTGACATTAGGGACTGTGAAGAGGTGTTTTATTTTCAGCTTGTCATACTATATCAGGAAAATCAACATCCAAATTTTTGTACCTTATTTCCCTTGGTAAAAATTAATAAATAAATAGTCTTCAGTGAGATTAGTGCCAAGTACCATTGTCTTCATCATTCAGTTGAAGAAAAAAATTAAGAAAGCCATGTTCTTAACACAAGGTTGTGACTTTTACATTAATTGTGTATCTGATGCCCTGTGGGGTATTTCCCAGTGATATTAGTTTCTATTCTATCTGCCCAGTAACACTGCAAAGAGTCAATTGTTATTGAAAGAGACAATGTTTATAGAGGTATCATAATGGACATTCATGGAGGTGTTGTAATGGACTTTCATTGAGTAACTGCTCTCTGTGGAAATGCTCAGAGAGATCTTATTTATTAAAACCACAGGGCTCGGTGCCCATAGCTCAGTGTCTAGGGCACCGGCCACATACAACAGGGCTGGGCTTTACATACCAAGAATGAGATGGGGTGTAAATTCTCCATGGCCGGCCGCCGGTCTGCGCCTCGGGAGAAATCGGGCGGCAGCCGGCAAGCCGACAGGTGGGCCCGGCCTGCTCTTTACCGGGAGGCGGGAGGGGCCCTCTTTCCCGCCCCAGAGTCCTCAGCCCCCGCTGCTTGCCCAGGCCGGCGGGGAAAGCGGAGGAACCGCGGACGCTATACCCGGTGCCGCCGCCATGGCTACCATGATGGATCGGAAGTGAGGCTGCCGGCACCGCACTCGGAGTCCGCGCTCCCCTCGGAAATCGCGCGCCGGCCGGCCGGCCCTCGCGGCCCTCGCGGCCCCACGTCTCAGCGCCGGCCTGCTGCTTCCGAGCCTGAGAGGCGGGGAGTGATTCCCGGCCGCCCGCCCGGGCTGCGGGAAAGATGGCGGACCCGGCCGAGTGCAACATCAAAGTCATGTGTCGCTTCAGACCGCTCAACGACTCAGAAGTGACCCGCGGCGACAAGTACATCGCCAAGTTCCAGGGCGAAGA
>CAUYRH010176103.1:0-10556 GCA_963574655.1 Perodicticus potto | reverse complement strand
TACATCCTTTGTATTAACCTGTATGGAAGTGGAACACCTTATTCTTAGTAAAGCATCACAAGAATGGAGAATCATGAATCTCATGTACTCAATTTTGATATGAGGACAATTAATGACAATTAATGACACAATGGGGTGGGGAAGGGGAGAGCAGAGAGAGAAAGAAGGAGGGAGGGGTGGGGAAAAGGAAGAGCAGGGAGAGGGAAGGAGGGAGGGGGATTAGGTCTTAGTGTGTGACACACCTTTTGGGGGCAAGACACAATTGTAAGAGGGACTTTACCTAACAAATGCAATCAGTGTAACCTGGTTTCTTATGCCCTCAAAGAATCCCCAACAATAAATAAATAAATAAATAAAAATAAAAACTAAAATATCATGGATTTGTGATAATTTTGGTCAATTCTTTTCCTTATCTTGCCTAATTGCATTGGCTAGAACTTCCAGCACTATGTTGAACACTAATGGTGACAGAGGACAACCTTGTCTGATTCCAGTTCTAAGTGGAAAAGCTTTCAGTTTTACTCCATTCAGTAAGATATTAGCTGTGGGTTTGTCATAGATAGCTTTGCTCAGTTTAAGAAATGTGCCACGTATGACTATACTCTTCAGTAGCTTTTTCTGTATCTATTCTACTATTAAAGGGTTTGATTAGCCTTGAGAAATCTGAAATCTGATCCTTGTATTAGGAGAGGCTCCTGCTTGAGATCACACTCACAGATTTCTAGCGACGTGTTAAACTCTGCTAGTTTCCTGTGGAGGAATCGGTGGGAGGGAGGCATTTTCCTCTCATCACCACCACAGAAGATCATCCTCTGTGATAAGGGATATAAGCTCTTCTGCCTATATGTCAGGATTCAAGCTACTCCCTTGATCTCTGCCCCAGGCAAATGCAAATCTCCACAAAGGGGGTCTGCTTTGCTTGTTTACTAGGCAGGAGACGACCCAGCTAAAGTATCTTTCTAGGTCTTTTCATAGCCTCTTCTATGACCATTTTTCCTCAGAGTGCTCACAGACCCAACATGTGTTTGTAGCTGTATCCCCAAAAGGCTACAATTTTGGAAAAGGCAGGAAGCTTGCTAGCAATGGCTAGCTTAAATGAAAACTAGCTGACTTTTCTTTGTTTCAACTCACTCAGCTTACTTTTTCCAGGGGTGCATTCCTTTGCCAAGAATGGGGTCTTCAGTCCCAATTCTCCTGGCAATACATATATAGAGAGAAGAGATAGATAGATACAGATACAGATATATATGTATTGTTTTTCTTGTGTGTATGTAACTATAATGAAATATTATTTATAAATTAGAAACAATAAGAGATTAAAAACACAGTAGTGATTAACAATAATAATAAAACAATTATAACAATATACTATCAGAAAAGTTATACAAATATGATCTCTCTTCTCAAAATATCTTATTCTATACTCATTCTTCTTATGATCAAGATGGGATGAGTCGGGGGAGCATGAATCAGTAGGAATCCTGAGCTTGTTTTCCTTTAACTAGATGGTCCCATTTAGGGGATGGGAGACAGTGACACTGAAGTGTGTTGCTTATGTCCAGTCTATTCTGCAATCCCATTTTGGTTGCTGTCACTGCAGAAAACCCCACTTCATAAACATAGGATGCTGGAAATAGAAGCAGGCTGGTCAGTGCTTTTGTGGTGGTCTCAGCATATTCCACCTTGACCTTAATCCAGAACATATGGAGATTTGAATTTGTCTCAAACATACTTTTAAGGCCACTGTTATTTGTGGCCCCAAACAGTTGGTGTTACAATTCTAGCATGGACAAAGTCAATTCACCTGATTTATTCACAAGTGGCCATGGATACATTCCTTCTTGTTCAGGGATCTCTTGTGGTTGGGAAGTGATCCTCAAATGCTTCTGAAATCTGAGATAGGTGGTCATGCTCCTGCTGGGAGAAAGAAGGCCCTGACTCAGTCTCTTTAAAGATCTCTGCTGATGTTTAAAACATGTCAAAAATTTCAATGTTCAGTCATCATCCCATAATTCCAGTTTGGCTTTAAATACAACCAATGTATCTGCTGGCTTGAATATAGCTGTCACTCTCTCCTGAAGAGACAGATTGGGTTCATTGAATAGGTTGAATACGTCACACGAGTAAGCAAGTTTTGCCATCCATTCTGTGTCAACAGAATGTGCTGACAGTGGTAACTGTTATTCTAAAATTTCTCAGAACTCAAAACTCTGGCAGGAGAAGACAAGCATTTTCTGTGCCCATCTCTTCACAGAACTGTGCAAAAAGACATGAGTACTTTAATGAGGTTGATAATTTTAATCACATCCTGACCCACATTCCTTAGTTCAGGTAACATTTTTTGCTAACCAACATTTTGTTGGATCATATCCCATAAAGGAAAAGGATGACCAGCATTTCTTTATGGGTTGCAAAATGTACAGATTCACATTCAGAAGCTACTTCCTTGACTTGAATTGCGAAACCAGAAAGCTGTCCCTAGTGACGGCAACTCCAACCATGCATGTACTAACACAAAATGACCAATTCAGTTTTTCTGATATGTAATCATTCAAAAAGTTGACTATGCAACTGTGGTGTTAGCAAAAATGTGAATATAACATATCTTCAGGTATTTCCTCCTGGAAAAATATATAGCACCAAGACAAGTATTGTTACCTTTTTACTGATGTTGGTAGACTAGGTCAACCTGGATTGCATGCTATGGGTGACTCATTAATCCTCTCAAAAAATTATGCATGAATATCCTCTCCTAATTCATCAATACATCTGGTTATGGTGCTAGTCAAATGAGGAACGTGTGCCACCTTTTGAACTTCAGCCTCTCGTAAATGACTGCTCTTTCATTCTAATATGAATAATTTGTGTTTTCTTTTTTTTTTTTTAGTTATCCTGACTAGGAACTAACCAATTTAATTAATCTTTACAAAGAACTGGTTTGGGGTTTTATTAAATTTTGCCGTTGGTTTTTTCTTTTCTAATTTCACTGTTTTCTGTTCTATTTCTGATTTATTATATTTGTTTCTGCCTACTTTAGACTTAATGTGCTCTTCTTTTTCTGGTTACATAGGGTGGAAACTTTGCATGATTGATCTTAGTTTTTTTTTTTTTTATAATAGGTGTATTTAATTTTATAAATTTCCTTCTAAGCATTACTTTTAGAGCATGCCACAGATTTTGATAAGTTGCATTTACATTTTCGTTTCCTTTAGTTCAAAATATGTTTTCATTTATCTTGATTTTTTTGTCACATTTTATTTAGAAACATGTTTAATCTTCATATATTTTGAGATTTTTCTGGTTATTTTTATGTTGGCAATCTCTAGTTTAAATCCATTTGAGGTATGAGAGCAGATATTGTATGATTTCTATTATTTTGTCTTTGTTAAAGCGCATTCTTTGGTACAGAATGTGGTCTATCTTGTTGAATGTTCTATGTGTGCATAAGAAAAATTGTATCCTGCTGCCGTTGGATGAAGTAGTGTATAGATGTCAGTTGAATCCAGTTGATTGATAGTGGTGTTGAGTTCAACAAAGTCATTAGCAATTTTCTTCCCCACTAGATCTCTTCATTTCTGATAGAATGTTGAAGTCATAGTGTACTCATTTATTTCTCCTTGCAGTTCTGTTATTTTTGCCTCATGTGGTTTGTGCTCTCTTGTTAGCCACATGAAGGATTATCGTGTCATTGAGAATTGACTTTTTATCATTATATAATGTCTTCTTTTATCCCTGAAAACTTCCTTTGCTTTGAAGTCTTCTCTGTCTGAAATTAATAAAGCTACTCTGCTTTCTTTTCATTCATGGTAGCATGGTATATTATTCTTTGTGTATTTACTTTTATTTATATGCACCTTATACTTAATGTGAGTTTCTTGTAGAATGCATATAGTTGGGTCTTTTTGATCCACTGTCAAAATTTGTCCTCTAATGGTTTTATTTAGGCCACTGACATTCAAAGTGATTATTGATATGGTTGGATTAATATTACAATAATTATTGCTGTTTCCTAATATTTGCTCTTGTTCTTTATATTCCTATTCTGACTTGCACTTTTTTATTGCCTCCTATGCTTCTAATTGAGTATTTTATTGTATTTAATAATTATTTCTCCTTTGTTAGGATGCTAGGTTGTATATATACACATATATACATATATATATTTATATAATTTTTAAGTGCCTGTTTAGAGTTTGCAATATACATGTACAACTAATCCAAGTCCATTTTGAAATAGCATCTCACAGGTAGTGTAAGTACATTATGATTAGAAAATAATCTTAATTCTATTATCCCATCCCTTATTGCTGCCATTCATTTCACTTATATAAAAGCATACATAATCAAATCTATAATTTTTATGTAGGCAAATATCAATAGTGCATTGCTTCTATTATAATATTGAATAAACTGTTATATATATTAGATCAACAGGAAAAAGAAAAATATAAATCTTTTTGTTTTTTGGCCAGGGCCAGGTTTGAACTCACCACCTCCAGTTTATGGAGCTGGTGCCCTACTCCTTTGAGCCCAGGCACCACCCTGAAAAGTACAAGTCTTTATTTTATTTTTGCTTATTCTTTCTTCAATGATCTTTGCTTTATGTATATTTGAGTTTGTGACCGATGTCACTTTTTTTTTTCTCTAAAGAATTTCTTTTAACATTTCTTATGTAAAAAGAATGCTAGAAACAATTTTTTTCAATATTTGTTGTTGGTCTGAGACCAGATTTTATTTATCCTTCACTTTTGAAGGATAATTTTATATAGTTGATGGAAATTTCTTTAAATTCTTTAAATTTTTTATTCTATTCTCCCTCTCCTTGCTTGATTTCTGGGGAAAACATAACAGAAAAGGTATGTTTCCTATTGCTTATATCAGGAGTTTTTTTTTAAATCTCTGCTCATCTGAAGTTAACAAAGTATATTTTTAGCTATAGTTTTTGTGACATTTACTTTGCTAAGTGTTCTATGAGATTCTAGGATCTGTGATATGGTATCTAACATTAATTTGGGGAAATTTCCAATTATCGTTTTGCATAATTTTTTCGACTTTTCTTTCTTCTCATTCTGGTAGTCCCTGTACATGTGCAGTACACCATTTGTAGTTGTCCACAGTTCTTGAATATCCTGTTCAATTGATGTTGTCCTTTTTCTTTTTGTTTTTTAATTTTCAAAGTTTTATATGTGTGTGTGTATACACATATATATTTAATTTCAGAGTAATATGAACATACAAATTATTAGGTTACATTGTTTGCATTTGTTAGGTAGAGTCCAAGTTGTAGTTGAGCCCTTTACTCAGGAGGTGTGTCATGTACCCTTACATTGTTCCTGTTAGGTGAGAGCACACCAATACCCCTCCCTCTTTTCCTCCTCCCCTTCACCTTCCCCTACTTAAGTTTAATTGTGATTTTCTTTTATGTGGGCATATATTTGTGCACAGTCTTACATTACTGTTGAGTACATTGGATGCTTAACTTTCCATTCGTATGATACTTTATTAAGTAAAATGTTCTACAACTCCATCTAGGTTACTATAAAAAGATGTAAAGTCTCCATACTTCTTATGGCTGAATAGTATTCCACAGTATATATATATATATATATGCCATAGTTTATTAGTACTTTCATGTTTTTATGAGCATCAAAGCCTATATTGATATGTCTTCAAGCTCAGAGATTCTTTCCTCAGTCATGTCCAGTCTTCTAATGAGCCCATCAAGGCCTTCTTCATTTCTGTTATGAATGTTTCCATCTCTAGCATTTCTTTTTGTTTCTTTCATAGAACTTCAAACTTTGTGCTTAAATTTCCCATTTGTTCTTTCATGCTGTCTACTTTATTCATTGGCATTCTAGAATCTTAATCATATTTGGCCTCAATATCCAGTCTGATCATTTCAACAGATATGGCAGTTTCTTTATTTCAAATTATAAAATTGATAGTCCTGTAAGAAAGTGAATAAAAATTTATTTGAATGATGGTATCTTTGGATAACAGAGGGGCAGTGTCCACATTTTTTTTTTCTATATGAAGCTTACTTCTGGCTAAAGAAAACAAAAGATTCCCTAAGACTTCTCTATTTCAATTTGGCCCTTTTTGAGACAATCTTGAGATATTTATTTACAATGTGGTGAAAGTTGAAATTGTTCATTTTCATATCCAGAGGAAATTTATTTTGTTACTCCTTCCCACTATTTAAGCTCTTATAAAAAACGTATATCCACATATCAGATTGCAAAGACCCATAAAATTATTTTTTAATGACTTGACACTACTGAAATCGAAAGACTAAGCTTTAGTAAAGGCTACAGTGCGTGATAGTTTTAATAAAATTTTATTTTAGGACTAATTATCTGAGTTTTATCATTTATATTGATCCTAGCAGGTGTCAGTAAGAAAATTAAAGCAAAATTATACACACTACATTGAGCCCAACCTGCTTTATTTTTCTGGTTTTCATTTTTTCACACCTTTTCCATTATTATGCTTCATCTGCCTTTTTTTATTTAGATATGGGAGACATCTGGAAAACTGCTTTGCAGACAGAGCAACTGGATTTTAATTTGCAGGAAAACAGGAGGAGAGGCGGAGAAGACAATCATAGGTCTCTTAGCCAAGTCCTGAATATTTTATCACAGTATGTAGTATTAGCAAGACTAATTTTCTTAATGTGTTGGAAAGAAGGAAGAAGTTTTGAAGACTTTTTTCAGATATTATGTTTTAGTGAAAACAAAGTGGTTAGAAACAAATCCTATAAATAAAGAAATGAATCCTATAAAAGCAGATACAAAGAATTTCATAAACACAACTGTATATCATGGATGCATTATCTAGTCTATAAACCAAATTTTCACATTATTACAAAGAAACTTAGATGCCATGCACTTATAAATGCATATGAGATAAAAAAAATGTAAATGTTAATGTTTCTACTTTGTTGATGAGAAAATGTTTCTTTGAATATATTATTTTCTTCTTTACTGAGGTTTGCATATTTAAATATATAACTTTGAATTTGCATAATTTTATTCCATTTCAGTTACAAAGAATAAAATAAATAAAACAACTAATAAGCAAACCAATTTCTAAGCAAGATAATAATTACCCTCCTAAACAACATAATAATTACCCTCCTAAACAATAATACTTTATTTCTTAAACTAGAAGCTTTAGTAGTTGTTAATTATAAAACATTGTTAATTAATTGTTTAATATGGTAAAAAGCCTAATATATTTTAGGATATGTTTACATAGTATATTTTTAATGAAATTGCATTGTTTAGTTTTTTAAAAATATTATTACTTAAAAGAACATACTTTTCCTCAGATATTACCAATATTTTTATTTATACCTTTTTATAATTTTCTCCTAGTTAAAAATATTTCTTTTAAATAATATCTTGACTAATTTACTTAATAATTATGGAAAGTTATCCCAATCTACTACAAGTTATTATTTGAATGTTTAGTATTTTCTTTGTGCTTAAACTTTATATTATAATTTTACTTCAAGGATACTTCTAAGCAAATGAATAAAGTTTACCACAAAACAAATGATGTACGTGTATTACTAACAAAAAATAATTTGTTCAAGTACACATCAAGAATGAATAGGAACATTTCCATGAAATATTTTGAAAACAGTGTAAATGTTGAAAATGCAATGGCTAAATAAGTTCTTCCTTATTTTTTATAATTTCTTATCTATGTGAAATCTTTTCTTATAAACATTTTGGCTAAAATATGAGAAGCAACATTAATCACATAGTAATATTATGTTTTTAACTGTATAATAATTTACACAGTATATTTGTAATGTGCTTTTTTACATTTTTATTGACTAGAAAAAGAGTTAATTCTGAAATATAACTTCTTTCTTTTTGCTTAGAAACTATTAAAATAAGATTATTTTTTATATTACAAACAAAACAGATGGAAAACATTCCTTATTGCACTTACCTTGAAAGTCCAGGTTTTCATTAGCCGATTTAGGACCCATGGATGTTGAGGTTAATAAAACAGACAAGATTCATATTATCATAGAGCATTTGGTCTGATAGTTGAGATCATATTAGTATTTAAAAAATGTCATCACAAAACTATTATGACAAATTATAATGAAAATTATGTAAAGGGAAGAATGGGGAGTGCTTTGAAGAAATACAGTAAAGGAATATAATTTAGATTGAGGAGATGTCACATAAGACATTCTTGAGAAAATAACATTTAACATCTGGACATTGAATAGAATTTAACCTTTATCGAAGTTAAAGTAAGAGGTGTTAGGGATAACATCCTAGGCCAGAAAATGGCTTTTGTCAGATTCCTGAGTCAAAAAAGTGCTTGAAATGCTGGGGGCCGAAAACCACCTCAGATCACTGGCGAGGTTTGAGTGAAGAGAGGAGACGAAGCTGGAGAGGTCAAAACCATGCCAGCCTTACAGATCACTTTTAAAATTAGCAAATTGGCAAGATTAGTTGGTAGTTTATTCATATTCAAATTGTGGTGAGGGAATTTCTAAGATTTATACCACCATATCTGACTTGAAGAGAAACTTGGATGGATACAGGTATCACTAATGGGAGGAGAAATTGCTTCCATGTTAGGAAAAGCAAGATTTAACTTGATTTAAATTTAGTTTTGAACTTGATTTTTATTATGTTTGAAATGCTTTTAAGAGGGTGGTAGAAAGAGGCAGGATAAACTGATGACTCTAAATGAAATACATAATAGTTACCATGCACAAATATTTTAAGCCATGGAAATTAATGAATTGGAGTGTTGGGTAACTATGTCTGAGAACTGGAATCCTCATATTTAAAATAGAAATAGAGATGAAAAGTTTTCACATAAAGTTGAAAAGCAGCATAAGAACAAAGCTAGAAGTATCACATAATCTGACTTCAAATTATAATACAAAGGTACAATAAACAAAACAGCATCTTAATGGTATAAAAACAGGCACTTAGACTAATGGAATAGAGAAGAGAACTTAGAAACAAATGCACGTATTTACAGTCAACTAACTTTTGACACAGTTGCCATGAACATGTTAATACAACTGGGCAGATGACAGTCTTTTCTGTAAATGGTGCTGGAAAAACTAGATCTCCATATGCAGAAAAATGAGACTACTAAGCCAGAAAGAAGTATAAATTAAGGCATTCTGCAACAATTTGGAGGAAATTTGAGACCATTTTTGTAAGTGAAATATTTAAAGAATAAAAAAGAAAACACCACATGTACTAGGAAGTAACTGATGGGCACATGTAAGCACAGAAAGAAGTAAAACTCAGTGGAAATGAAGCAAGGGGAGGAAGAGCAGGCGATGTTTAAAAACCTCCCTAATGGACACAATGAACACTATCTAAATGGTGGTAATAAACCCTATTTGCTCTAGCAAGTAGTTTTCCTTCACACTTAACTTATCTAGATTTTTCCCAAAATTCCCTACTGCCTTCACATTAGCACATTGACTTACCACTCACACATTATGTAATGAGTAACAAGTGTTAAAACCCTTCAGCCAACCTGTGCTAGCAGAATTTAGCACTGTAGTCAGTTTTAGCCTTTTCTTTCAATATCACAAATAATCTTCTTGCTTTGTCCTTGATCATCATGATAGTGAGAACCATATAGCTCTGTGTCTGGTCTTCAATCCAGGTCATTAAAAGTTTCTTCATGTCCAATATATGCAGACAGGCCCTTCTCAAATTTTGGTAAATCTCATTGCCTTCAATGAAAAAGATCCTTGAACAGTTTTTATCATTTTGTTCTTGTTTGTGAAGATTGGAGCTATGGTAGATGGGACATGCTTGACTGGTGTGCACTGACCATCACTGTTTGTCTGCCTTTACAGTCCTTAGTCACTTTTAACTTTAGTTTTGGGTCAACCTGAACATAATCTCTTACTAGCAACATTAGCAATGGATTTTGTATGGTTATAGGACCACATGAGCAAAACAACATAAGATTAAATTAAGCACGAGAGAATATTATGCAATCAAGAGAGGCAGTAAACATGAGATGTATGAAGATATGCTGAGAAAACAAGGTATATTGCTTTAGAGTGAAATTTGTTTATAATTAGAACTAATGGTAGAAAGTATAGTATAGTAAATGCCTAAACCAGGAACATAGTCATTTATTATCATCATCAAGTATTATGTACTGTATATAATTGTATGTGCTTTACTTTTATTTGACTGGTCATATAGTAGATGTGTTTATAGTTACATCATGCTCTAACTATGGTATAATAGCTATAATGCCACTAAATACTAAAAAAGTTCAGCTCCATTATAAATACATGAGAATATCCCTGTATATGTAGTCTGTGGAAGACCAAAACTTCATTGTACAGTGTATGACTATAGTATTCTATCTCTAGAGAATGCAATAGATGATGTCTTGGTCACCTAATTTATATGGATTCTACATATCAAGGAAAATATTATATGGATGCATAACATTGGAGGTTTAATTAGAATCCATACTGTCTGTGAATAAATTTATTAAATAACTCATAACCAAAACTAATTTTTTATTAATAA
>CAUYRH010176097.1:0-12289 GCA_963574655.1 Perodicticus potto | reverse complement strand
CAGCTCAATTTACAATCACCAAAATGTGGAAACAGCCTAAATGCCCACCAACCCAGGAGTGGATTAATAAGCTGTGGTATATGTACACTATGGAATACTATTCAGCCATTAAAAAAAAATGGAGAATTTACAGCCTTTGTATTAACCTGGATGGAAGTAGAGCACATTATTCTTAGTAAAGCATCACAAGAATGGAGAAGCATGAATCCCATGTACTCTATTTTGATATGAGGACAATCAATAATAATTAATGGCACAGTGGGGGTGAGGGAAGGGGAGAGCAGAGAGAAAGAGAATGAGGAAGGGGTGGGGAATGAAAGAGCAGAGAGAGGGAAGGAGCGAGGGGGGTGGGGTCTCAGTGTGTGCCACACCTTTTGGGGGGCAAAACACAATTGTAAGAGGGACTTTATCCAACAAATGCAATCAGTGTAACATGGTTTCTTGTACCCTCAATGAATCCCCAACAATAAAAAAAAAAAAAACCGAACAGTAATACATAGTTTGTTTTTCAAGTATTATGGGAGCACAAAGGAGAAAGATGATAGTTCTACCTAGGTGAGAAAAGGCAGCTTTATAAAGAAGGATAACAGATGTCTTTTTTGTGCCTTAGCTCATCTCTTGCCTTCATTATTTTTTCTCTGTGTCATTCCACTTCCTTAATCATTTCAATCAGTTTCATGATAAATTTATTTTTTTTTAATTTTTAAGATGTTTTTAGAGACTGGTCTTGGTCTGTTTCCCAGGCTGGAGTGCAGTGGCCTGATTAAGGCTCTCTACAACCTTGAACTGCTGTCCTCAAGTGATCCTCCCACCTCAGCCTCCCAAGAAACTGGGACTACAGGTGTGCACCACCATACTCACCTCTTTTGTAATTTATTTTGTAGAGATGGAGTCTTGTTTTGTGGTTCAGGCTGGACTATTTTTTGTCATTTAGATCTGAACAATCAGTGAGCTATATGTTGATGATAATCTAACTCATTTAAACATGTTTTTGCTGGGTATGGGTTCACTCACTCAGCTGTAATTCATTATGCTCCTATTATAAGCCAATGTGTCAGAAATTTTGAAAGTATAGTAGTCCCCTCTAATGGTTTCTTTTTCCATGGTTTCAGTTATTGTCAGTCAACCACAGTCCAAAAAACATGAAATGGGAAAATTCCAGAAATAAACAATTCATAAGTTTTAAATTGCTCCCCATTCTGAGTAGAATGATGAAATTATGCTCTATCCCATCTAAGACACGAAGCAGCCCTCTGTCCTTGCATCCGCTCTGTCTACACTACCCACCACTTAGTCACTTAACAGCCACCTTGGTTATCAGGGTGACTGTCATCATATCATTCAAGTAACCTTTATTTTACTTAATAAAGGCTTCAAAGTGCAAGCAGTAGTGACTCTGGCATACTGTTATGGCTGCTCTATTTTATCATTAGTTATCATTGTCATTCTCTTCCTGTGCCTAATTTATATATTAAAATTTATCATAGACATGGTGTTTTGGAAAAGCCATAGTATAGATAGGTTTGGTACTATCTTTGGTTTCAGACATCCACTAGAGATCTTGGGGCTTACTCCCATGGATAAGGGAGCGACTACTTAGTAGATTTTGTACCCAGTGTTTTATTTAGAATTCCTAATAAACTATAAGGTGAGCATATTATCAGGATTAGATTCATCTATGAATAACAGAGTTTAATAAAATAAAAATCTATTTTCTATTACATAAAAGTCTGGAGGTTGATATATTGAATTTCTTTCACTAAGCCCTTGAGAAATCAGGCTTCTTCCGGCAAAGCCTTTTACCATTCTTAAGTAGAGTATGCCGTCACATACTCTGCCATTGTCCTTGTCACGGTCATTTTCCCAGTAGCTGTCCTCTTCGTCTAAGAGAGCAACCGTACCACCAGCCATCGTATCTGCATTTCAGACAGGAGGCTAGAGAAAGGTTTAAAGAATAAAGGAGGCAATGGGCCTACATCAGTCATCTTTCAAGGAAGGTTCCTCAGAGCTGCTGGGAGACATGTATTATACTTAACCATATGGCCCCCCTTATCTACAAAGGGAGAATAGAAACTGCGATCTCTATTTAGGACCACGTATTTGCCAGCCAAAGATTGTGAGTTTGATTCCTATGGAGGAAAGAGGGAACGGATGATGATGGATAGTGGCCATCTCAGCTGCAATTATAACTCTCATTTTTAAAGATGAGGAAATGAACACACATAGGGTAACTTACCCTGATAACACATCTGGTTTGTGTCAGAGTCAGGATATGAAGTCCTTTCTTCTTGATCCAAATTCAGCACTGATTTCATTATACAACAACAGCTTCCTTCAGTTGAAATGTGAAATGGCTCATTTTTTATATTTTTTTATTCCCTCAGACTTGACACATTATCATGGTTATAAGTCTAAAAAAAATGTTTTTAAGTAGTCAATATGGTGAAGGCAGTACATTAACCATTATTCCAGCCCTTCATTTTCTTTATCTTTCTGTAATGGATTAAATGCTGGATAATAATCTCTAGGTTAGTTTTACTTTTTTTCATTTTTTAGTCTTGTTTCTTTTTCCTGATTGATATCTGTTTAATTTCTGGTTTGTTTCCTTTACCCTCAGTGCTGTATACCTAATACCTGATGGTTCTATTATAAAATTAGACATTATCCTGACGCATTCCTTAACATTTTCCTCCTATCGATAAAACCACACATCACAGCAGTTTTACATGGGTCACATCTATCTTTTTTCCTCATCCTCACCTCTGCTAAAGTTTTTAGGGAAACTCTCTTTTATGACTCCAGTGAACCTCAGAGGCTCCCCAAATCCAGAAACCTCGTGTCTTCTGAATCCTTATGAAAAGTGTTGGTTGCATTTTTCAGAAGTATGAAGACCTACTTTCATAGTAATTCTAAAATCCAGTTTAAGATAATTATCCTTCTTAGTATTCTCCGTACTACAGTCTCACCTATCTGCTCTAGCAAAGTCGTAGCACTTGTCACCCTTCTCAGAGTATCGGGAGCCTGAACTCCTAATGCCATCACATGCTCTGCCATGCTCCTTGTCACAGTCATTTTCGCAGCAGCTCCTGACATCTGGAAGCATCTCCTGCAACTCCTAGATATGTCATTAATCTTCTAATCTCACAATATGAAAAAGAAATCTTGACTGCCAAATGCCTACGATTTCTCCCCCTTCAAATTTGAAATGTCTGCTTATCTAGGCCTCAGGAATAGTGTACAATACAAAACTTCTATTGTTTCCTTCACTAGCAAGCTCTTAATTTGTCAACTAGCAGGTACTAGTTTTACTCAATGAATTGGGATTCCTTGTTTTTGTGCAAGTCGGGGGTCAAGTGTGGGCCTTTACTTGAATTATTCCTGTTTCAAAAAAAATTAAAAAGCACTGTAAACTGATACCTACACACTTTGTATTGTCAAAGAGAGAGGAACGACTATATCAGTAAGTTTGGCATTGGCTATACTTGAAATGGAGAATGATGGAGCACCTCTGAGCCAATAGGAAACTACAGTATACAAGAGGTGTTCTGCTGAAAATATAAAATATGAGACCACAGATCAAGTGGTTTATGAACAGAAGTAGGTCTCAAGAGAAAGGTTCTCCAATAGACACACAGTAGTGGTTTCATGAGAATGCCTTCGATAGTTAAACCTTATAAATGATTTCAGAAAGTTCTCCTACCTGGAAAAAAAATGCTTTCACAGACTGAAGATTGGATAAAGACATCTATTCAGTAGAAAAAAGAACCAAACAATATAGTCTTTTATTATTTTTGTTAAACCTATCAGTACACAATTTATTTTATTTTGACAAAGTCATTGAAAATACTTCAATGGAAAATGATTAAAATGAAGTTGTTCGGTTCTTTCCTCCAAACCTTTCTAACTAAGATGCTCCCTTTAGGTTGTAGGAAAATATAAAGACTCAGGAGGATCTTTTAAAGCATCCAACCTTCAAAAGTTGACTTTCAAAACCACGGATAAAATAGAAATGACTCAGAAACTAGATTTATCCTTGGTTGATTTTAAATGCTTTTCTTATTACATCCAACAATTAATTTTCTTCTTACTTAATCTCTTCATTTAATTCTTTAAATTCATTGGCTACTCTTATGATAAATATAGGACATTCTATCACAATTTCTTTCCAAATTTTAAATATTCTATGATACACTTGTTCTATCAAATGGCTTACATAAAAGGCAGTCTTTTTTCCTCTTTATTTAGATTAGTTGACATATTAAAAAATGTTATTTAATTCATTGCTTAATTACTGTTTTCCTATGAATGATTATACTGTGGTTAATATGTTAGCATAGCAGTATTCCCAGATAGTTTTTTGTTTGTTGGGAGGTTGGGCTTTGGGAGGGGGGGCTGAGTTAATACTTTGCATGAAATATCTTCCTTTATAACAGTGTAATTGCTTTCTCTTTTGTCTTGTGATTTTGGGGGGTGAAATTTAAGTTTTTGTGTGAGTAGTACTATTATACCTATCTTGAGTGTCTTGCTTGTACTGTATCACATCATACCTTTGTTTAATTCTTAATAAACTGTTCACTTGTTTAAAAAAAAAGTTAACTAACTTTTTAATGATAAAAAAATGGAAAATAATGTCAAAATAATATCCTTAATCACTTTCTCATTTTAAGTGAACAGAATAAAAATACACTATACATGGTGTCCATAATGTTCGCATGCAATTTAAAATTACACACAAACTTTATGTCCACCTCGTATGACAATCCAGACTTACAAACGATTGCTTCCATAATTAATTAGATCTCTAATTCCATTTTAATACTGTTTTAAAGACATCCAACAGGTCACTATTTTTTGTAACACAAAGACAAAGGCAAATGTTTAAAATTAAAATTTACCTATTTTTAAGGCAAGATGTAATTCATATTATTTGAGAATTTACAATAGAAATATTCTTTGCAAAACCTTAAAATGATTTCAGGCAAACAGAAATCAGTGCCGTTCATCAAATATTTCTATTTTTCTGCCTTCTGGATCATAATAGAATTGCATTCCTTATTCCATTTGTTGTGGGACCTCATGGCAGCTATGAATGCAAGTCACCTTCCACTATTTAACCACAGGCAAGAGACACCCTCCCTGAGCTCTTCTCATTAAGTAAAATGACCCAGAAAGGTTGATACAGCTGCCTCTCTGTCAGCTCAGGCCTCCGAGTGTGGAGCCTCCTGTTGACTTGGGATGAACATGTAACATGGTCCAGAAATCATCTTTATTGTTTTAAACTACAAGATTATGGGGTAGGTTTTTTTCCCCCATTACCATAGCAGAATTTATCCTGACTCAAATAGAACGCTTAAACTATTAAAATGTTACTAGCTCTATCTTTTCAGCCTTTGTACCCATTTACTTAAACATGATACTTATCTTGCTTGGTCTACTTTAAGAAACATTAATAAAGATATAATTAAAATATATCTAGAGAGAAATCAGTGAACTAGAAGCTCAAGGAAAATATTTTATAATATAACAGTACAGAAAGCCCAGAAATGGGCAGATTTCAAAATTTCTCAGTTACTTCTTCATCAATATGTTTTAATTATCTAAGAGGAACTGAATATGAAGATAATGAAATTGCATGAGAATTATAGGGAACTGTAGAATGAAAACAAAATAATCTCTTCCCAGATGTGCTCACATAATCATATTAACATTTTGGTGTTTCTTGCCAATCCTTTTCTGTGCATATTCAGAGTGTGCAATGCATTTAACAAATTTAATAACGCACTGTGTGAATTAAAGGGTTAGGTTAATAAAACATAAAAAGCAAAGTGAAATGCATTTAAATATTCAGATGAAGTTATGAAAATGAAGGCTTTTCTTAGACTAAATACAAAGCGAAAACCACCGACGAAATTAATTACATTAAACTTTAAATTCATAGATGGCAAAAACACCCAAAACAGGATATGATAAAATGTACTCATGTAAATTAAATTTACACCTAAAATTAAAATTTGGTTTTATAAAAAGTATCCATGACACTATGTAAGAAATAAATGGGTGATTTTCTTTGTGAAACTTATTTAAAACTTTATATTTTGCTCAGAACATGAATATATATTCAGTAAAAGTGTGTTATTAAGACTTCATAATCTAGTTGGCAAAAGAAAATTAGTTCACGTGAAATTTTTTACAAAAAGAATGTAAAACATCAATTGCATAATTAAGGGCTAAATTTTGTAATATAGACTGAAAACATTTTAGGAGGTCAAGAAAAGGAAATATTTACGAAAGTTATCAGAGAACAATTCTTAGAGGAAAAAAGAACTGAATTCAGCTTTGATTTTCCATTAAAAAATACATTATTATAAGAAGATTGCCTTATCTTTGCACAAGACCAACATATATAAGCTCAGGATTGAAATATGTTGTGATGGAACACAATGTTATATTAGAGAAAAGCAATAAGTGCACAAGGCTGACAGGTACAAAGGGCCTAAGCTAGCTGAGGGGCTAGCCCTCGAGGGGTGGAGTCAAGGTAGAAATCAGCTAGGAGGTCTGGTGAGGTTGGGTTTGACTCAGGCTGGTACTCACAGACAGAGCATCTGTTCTTATGGATGGTAAGTGTCATCAAAAGCATGTCAGGGGGCTATCATGGTCTTTGGAATAGCTGTTTCAGTTTAAAGCAGGGCCATAATATTTGTGAGTGTCTCAGAAGGAAAGGACCTAACCCCCTGGCAGGCTGGCAGGCACGGAGTAGGGTACCAGGGAATGCTCTACACCTGCAAGCTGATTATTGTTCCGAGCAGTGACCTTGAGTACAAAACAACACATAAGGCTGGAGCCAGCAATATGCATAGAACCATCATCATCTACAGAAAAGATTTAGGCACCCAAGGAGCTCACCCAAGCCCATTAAATAGAGAACTTCAGTTGGCAAAGCTTAAATCAGATTCAATTTGCTGGGTTTCTAACCCACAGTCAGACTTTGGATCCAGATTAGGGCAGCACTCAGCATGTACATTAAAGACTTTTGTTACCTAAAGTTGAACAGAGTTTGGAAAGTCAGAACCTGACATTTCCCAATTTTCCAAATGCCTTCATATGTACCATATTATTTGAGAGGTCTTATTATTCTTCTAAGGTCTCACCACGTTGCTCAGGCTGAAGTGCTGTGGCTATTTACAGGCATGATTTCACTATTGATCAGCACAGGAATTTTGGCCTGCTCCTTTTCCGACCTAGGCCTGTTCACCCCTCTTTAGGCAGCCTTATGGTCCCTGACTCCCAGGACGTCACATATTAATGCCAAACAATGCAGACACTAGGCTGGCATAATATACCACACCCCAGCTCTCCTGGGCTCAAGTAGTACTCCCACCTCAGTCTCCCAAGTAATTGGGACTAAAGGTCCATGCCACCACACCTGGTCTATAGGTCTATAGACCTTTGAAGTAGGAAAAACAGGTCTATTCTCCTTATTCTGGAGGGGAAACATGACATGCCCAAGTTATGTGATCAGTAAAAATGTTCTTTTCCTTTGAATTGTAGGGAATCATGTGACCCTCTAAAAAACTATAACAACAGAGAGGAAAGATAAATTGTAAAAATAATGGTTTTGATTTAACTAGGTAACTAAATCTTAAGTTATTCTTAGAGAAATCAGGCAGTAAAACCATGTGAAGCTTCTATGTTGTAGCTGGAGGATATCTGCAAAGGATGCTGTACCAAAATACCATTCTCTGGGTAGCTTGAACAACAGAAATTATTTATCAGTTCAGGAGGCTAGACATCCAAGGTCAAGAAGCTCAGAGGGACGGTTTTTTCTGAGGTTTCTCTCCTTAGCTTATAAATGGCTATCTTCTCCCTAGGTCTTCACGAAGTCTTCTCTGTGCCCGTACAAATGTCCCGTTCATAAAGGCACCCGTCTTAATGGCTTAGGGCCCACACTAATGTTCTCTTTTGCCTTAATTACCTCTCTGAAGTTCAATTTCCAAATATGGTCACTTTCCAAGGTACAAGGTATCACCAACACATGATATTTAAGGAGGACACAGTTGAGCCCATAACAGTTTTGAAATCACAGTTTTGGAATAAGAATGACATGATGGAAATAGGAAGCCATGAAAGCTTCTGAAACAAGTGGCATAATGAAAGTGATGTTTGAGAAAGATGAGTATGGCAATGGATTGTAAAATATTTCTGGGAGAAGATTAGAGATAAGAACACCAATCGGAAAGCTGTTGAAATACCTGCAGTCTTTGTAGTATGGTGATACTACCAAAGATACACAATTTTGAAAATATGACAGGACTGCCTCTTTTTTTCAGCAGTGAGTCATATAACATATTTCTACATTTCTGTAAATAATAACAAAAGCACTCTGGTTAATGCTATAATGAAAAAAACACAAAGGAAACACATGAAAGGTAACAAAAATGTATTCTAGAAGCTGCATTAATGTTATATAATTAGATATTACCATACACATGTAATATTCGACTGGTATAGTAATTTTTGCCCATTCATCATTTATTGCATTAGTAAGTACATATTGGATATAATTGTATTCTCTGTACAGAAAGTAAAGGGCCTAATTCTTTCCCAGAGGAGCCTAAGTTATTATTTATGTTCTCTAAAAGTGTGTGTATTAATTATTTCAAACAATTTAAACTTTTTAGATATCTTTGCCAAAATTCTCCTCTTCTAGGGCATAAGCTCCATGAGCAATCATTAGTTTACCCACCCTAAATCACCAAGAAGCCATCCAATTCCTCTTCCATGAGAAGCAGGCATTTTCTTCACAAGGATAGTCCTGCTATAAACATACCAGAGAACACACTCCCATACCTGAAGTCTTTGCTAAGTGCCTTCAATCACCCTAATTCTCATTGACTTCAAAGAAGAGTTCAGGAGAGATACGGTGGGGAAACAAGAAGTTGGCAGGAGTTATACCAACACATCCTCAAACCACAGTGTGTTAAAAACACAAACCTTTCATGAAGCTAAGTGCCAACAAATGATACTTAGCATGTTCAAAGAGCTTCCCAATGGTCTAATTAAATGTTATGAGGTCAATCAGTATTATTAGCCTCATTGTGCAGATAAGGACATGGAAACACAGAAAGGTTAAGTGATGTGCCCAGGCATTTATAGTTCAACAGCATTCACATTAGTATCTGAACGCATGGGGCCTGACAACAAAGGAATGCTTCAGCTCGGCTTCCAGTTCCCTGCAAAAATATTCAGGATCACTATAATTCATCAGTTGCCATTTATGAACATTCTTTATAGCTATTAAAGGTTTGATTTAACTTCTGAAGGTAAAGGTACTTATCCCACATCAAAAATTCACCTGAATTTATCTTCAAATAGCTCCAAATCCAAAGAAACAGGACTCTGCTGAACATGTAATTCTGTTAACAGAGAACTCTATGGGATTATGAGTAATTTATATATGCTCTTACGTGGTGTTTTCTGTATATCTTAGTGATAAATATAAGGTGATGAATTTCCCATCATGATTAGCTCAGTGGAAATCCTTGAAGTCCCTTAAACTCCCATAAATTTTCCACAATGCTATTACAGCAAGAGATTACCCAAAATGCTATGAAATCGAATTTGACACATTGAAATGATACAACCATTGAATGTTTAGTATCAGCTTAAATGTCATCCTTTTGATAAAGAGGTTGATATCATGCAGTATAATTTAGGCTAATTCTTCACCTAGTAATAATGTTATTGCAAGTGCATACAAGAACCACCATTAGTGAATATGGTTAATGCTTGTTCAGATCAAACTGTAAATCTCCTGCGTATGTTTTTAAATGGATTTTTTAATTTTTTAATTGTTCTTTGACTTTAAAAAATCTAGCTCTTTTCTTTCACTTCTAATAAAGTCTGAATCCATTTTTATGTTTTCCCTCACCCCAGTATTGCTTAATGAATTCATTCATATTTCTAATGTTTTGATTAAAAGCAATGTGTTGCTTTATATCTGTATTTCATAAATATGAATAAAGCCAATTTTTCTCCCTATACTGAGTTTATGTTTCAGTAATGATCAGAGTAAAATTAAATTTTTAATATGTGTACATTCTATTTTTTCTGGAAAATTAGCTCTTAAAATGTGACATATTAAAATTATACATCTTCACATTAGCTTTCTCAATGTGTCACTGAAGTGCCTTGATGTTGGCTCAGAAAAGATATGCAATATTAGCAAATATAATGGATATACTTCCATCAACCCAGGAATCAGCCTTCCTTTCCTAAGGTAAATTATCACAATTCTACTCTTCTTAGATCTCAGAGCCTCCTGAGAGGCTACATTTCATCCAAGCTATCACTAAGCTATCTACATTTCATCCAAGCTATCACTAAAGTAAGTATGGAAGCAGTATAAAGTAATTGCTAAATTCTGAAATTTGTTCTGCTTAGGTTTCAATTCTAACTTAGCCACTACCCAGATGAGTAATCTAAGGCAAGCTGTGTAAGCTCTCTAAGCCTCAGTTTCCTCATCTATAAAACTGGATTAATAGGTATACATGTTTCATAGGGCTGTCATGTGAATTAAGTGAAATAAAAGATAAAGCACTCAGAATAAAGGTCATTGTTATTGTGAGAATGAGCTGCAATGAACTTGCAAATTGATCAGTTTACCCTCACTGATTTATTTTCAAATATGTAATCACTAAGCATTCTTGAATATTTCTTCTATGTATAAACCAAGTATTCCACATAAAATTTTAGTTAGTATAATGGATGATGTAAAAAAGAAAATTTTTATTTGTATTTTAGCACATTAAAAGTAGTGGAAAAGGGAAATCAGCTATCCACCAAGGGTTTGAAGAAAATATGAATTTGTAATAGATTTTATATTAAAAGGTCCTATTTCTCTTTACATATTAGGCAGATTAGCTATGTCAAAACACTAAATAAGAAAGTGGTGTTCAAGGGGAGGGTACTGTTAATGGGCAATTTATCACATAAATGGACAACCAGCATTTTTTTTGTGCTTCTTTCCTATAAAAGAGGAGCCTGAGCTCACTTTCCTGTCCTCCCTTGCACACTAAGAAGGTCACATAACCTCAGCTCCACCTGTGAGTTGTGCCCACACAACACTTGTGCTTAGACTTCACTTTCTGGCAAGAGTGTAGCTTAAGTCCTTATTTGGGGAGACAACAGTGATGAATATGCCAGTCTAGTGTTCAGACTCAAAACAGCAGGGCAGCTCAGGGTCTACCTCCTCTCCTGGTGGGGGCAACAGTGCATTTTAATGAAGTATTTGACTATTTCAACCATACTTCATTATTGGAATTGCAAACTTCCAGATTCCCTACATGACAGACCACTTCAGACAAAAGACTAAGAGACAAAAGATGCGAGGCCCCATGGCAGGTGTTCCTACTATTCACTAACACTCTGCTTTCCCCTCCAGCAGGGACGCAGTAGAAGGCTTATGTGATTTTCCAGTACCCATGAACTTGGACACATCTGTGATTTACTTTGCCTAATGAGTAAGCAGAAGGGACATATGTCCTTTCCAGAGGAAGCCAATTAATTTCCTGTTCTCTACTACCTGCCTTGTCTTCCCTTGCTGAGGCTGTCTTGAAATCTTGAGGTGATGTGGAAAGAATAATGATGGGGCATCACAAAGGGTCAGTTGCCTCACAGAGCGGCCAAGGTCTGCAGAGGATTTTCATGAAAAAGAAGTAAATTGTAACTTAAGCCACCAAAATTGGGGTTGTTCATTACTCCAACTTAACTTATGTTATCCTGACAGGAACAGGCAGGCACCTTAAGGTCGATAGAAGAGTAATACAAAGTCATATTAACTTGTTGATAAACTAAAATGAAGGCTTATAAACCGGCAGAGTTTTTGTATAATGTGAACTGATTCTATAACTATATATAAGGAAATATTTAGATCACCTCAAATTTACTTCTAATTATTAATATTATATTTTTAATGTACACCTATGAGTACAAGGGTCTGGAGTCAGTGTGAACTTTTTGACCTCTGTAACGCTTTGATGTAGAATAGAATTAAACTCAAGTAGTTTTGTGACAATACAGAACTATTTCGTTAAAAATCTACACAATGCTTACCTATTTGGCTATTTGACATATGTTCTTTTTTTTTTTTTTTGCCGGTTTTAAAATATTTTTTTATTCAGAATATTAATCTTTTATTCTATTAAATCATAACTGTGCACATTAATGCATTATGGGTACAATGTGCTGATCTGATCTTAGCAGTTTACATAGGTTTTAGTTATCATTTTAA
>CAUYRH010176094.1:0-36720 GCA_963574655.1 Perodicticus potto | reverse complement strand
AGGGAGGGCATGAGGCGGGATCTCACCTCCTGTGCACACTGTGAGGGTGTATAACACGCCCCCTGGGGGAGGGGCTCTTCTACAAAGGGAACTTTACCCTGGAAGTGAGAACATGTAACCCCCAAATTAGTACTCTCATATTAATTTGAATAAAGTTTAAAAAATAAAAATAAAAATAAGGCATTAACTATATAACCTTATGTTTCAGAAGACATCTGACCAGAAGGCCCACAGCATCTCAAACCATACAGTAAGCACAGCAGGAATTCAGTAAGTATCACTTCAGCATGACATAGAAATATGCCAGTAACACAGTCAGGTCTCTACCTCATCCCTGAAGGACAATTTAAACCTCTCATTCTTTTTTTTTTTTTTTTTTTGAGACAGTCTCACTATGTTGCCCTCAGTAGAGTGCAGTGGCATCACAGCTCACAGCAACCTCAAACTACTGGGTTTAAGCAATTCTGTTGCCTCAGCCTCCCAAGTAGCTGGGACTACAGGTACCTGCCACAACACCTGGCTATTTTTTTTGTTTTTGTTGCAATTGTCATTGTTGCTTAGTAGGCCTGAGCCGGGTTTGAACCTGTCACCCCAGGTGTATTTGGCCGGCGCCCTACCGACTGAGCTATAGGCGCCGCCTAAACCGTACAGCTCCCTGTTGGCAACAGCAAATCTGTTCAATAACAACCTAGTGTGTGACAAAAACTGACACACAACAGTAAAGGTGGACAAGATCTTCCTTCGCTATCACGGAAGCTTAGGGCTCCTGAAGAGAAGGTCAATAACAATCAAACAGTGAGACAAACTTGCTTCACGATACTTCAGTCCAGCTGGACGAGAGGCATTTGGGAGAAGGTATAGAACATGCTACCCCATTTTCAATCATCTAAATAATTACAGGGCAAAGACAAGAAAAAGAAGATAAACTAGAGAGCACACAGACAACTGAAATCACTCCTCCTCCACTTCAAATAAAACTGCTAAGAAACACCAAACTATGAGATTTTAGATTCATTGCAATTCCATCCTTACCCATAACCTGGGTATAAACAGAACAATAAAACCAGCCATACAGCAGGGGTGTGGGGGAGTCACACAATCAAAAAAAAAAAAAAATCACAAACTGGGCAGGCTTTGGCTTCTGGATCCGGGAGGGACTTAAGCTTCTTATTTTATACCCTCTAGCCAGAAACAGAAATGGGCTTGGCTTATGCCTGGTAAATACTCCAACCATGCTAGGTGCTCAATACCCTGGGCAGAACAAAGAGGCAGGCGAGGTAACAGAGACAGATTGTGCCACAATCCTGACACCAGAACCTCTGCAGCCTGGTGAGACTCCTTGTGGGCAGCCAGAAGCAGAAAAGACTAGAGCAGGACTTCTGGCTGTCCAAAAGGAGTCTCCCCAGGCTGGAGAATGGAGCAGTGCTTAGGACTGGATGGGATGGTTTTCTAACCATTATATGGTTGACCTCCGGATGAACCCCTACACTGTCTTGTTGTATCTTACTTACAATAAGATTAACCCAATATTAAGTGTACAAATCAGTGATTTTTTTTTTAAGTAAACTTGCCAAGTTGTGTCACCATTACCACAATCTAGTATTAAAACACCAGAAGAGGATTTTTAATTAACTCCCAAATCTGAAGATAATCATGGTTTAGGATGATGTTGAATATGAAGAAAGAAGTTTGTATCCACTTCTTGCTGCTGCCAATTCAGCAACACGAGGGAACTAAGAGCAGGTAAAAGAAAGAGGAAGTCACAGCCTTTCTTGCCCTGTATGAAAAGCACTCAACTGGGCTTGGCTGGTAGACCTGGAAATTTACATAATTTTTAAAAGTAACTATTACTGAGAATAGTGCTCCCCAAACTAAAAGGAAGAATTCCTTCATCCATCTATTTTCCTGGCTGCCTCCCTCCGTCTGAGTAGTACTATTGCACAAATCCCTTTCCACCATGACAGATTTCAGTACTAGAGCCAAGGAATCAAACACATTTCAGTTAAATCCTGAACTCACATCATCCCTTCCTCTTAACAGCTGGGTGCTTTCAAAAACACAGTGTAAAGCAATGGGTTGTGAATACTATACCCAATAATTTTCTAAATCACTGATCAAAGAAATGAGATGAAATTTATGAAAAAAATGTTGTGACCTTGAAAAGATAAACACATAGGCATCTTAATGAATGGAACCCATGGGACTGGAGGGTTTTACAGATGTCTTTTATGCTGATAGTGATGTTGGCCAAAGCTCTCAATTTTTCTTCATATACAGAATGCAAGCAAAAGATTCAGTGAAGGGGTAGTACAGCCAAGGATCAGAAAGGTCAGAAGATGGCTCAGCGCCCGTAGCTCAGTGAGTAGGGCGCCAGCCACATACACCAAAGGCTGGCAGGTTCAAGCCCGGCCCAGGCCTGCTAAACAATAATGACAACTGCAACCAAAAAATAGCTGGGCATTGTGGCGGGTGCCTGTAGTCCCAGCTACTTGGGACAATTAGGCAAGAGAATTGCTTAAGCCAAGAATTTGAGGTTGCTGTGAGTTATGACACCACGGCACTCTACTGAGGGCAACATAGTCAGACTCTGTCTCAAAAAAAAAAAAAGAAAAAGAAATGGTCAGAAGACTAAAGGTCTACATTAACATCCCAATATACAACCTGCTTGGAGATGAATGCCCACTAGAGTCCTCACCTGCTGCACTCCAGGACTTCTGTGCCCTCCTGGGGAAGGCCTCACTTAGAAAAAGAAAATCCTCAAGGAGAAGTGTGAATCCCTTAAAAATAACCCAAAAGCCAACCTGGCAAAGAACAAAGGCTTACCTAGCTGAATGCTCCTCCAGCTTCTTATGCCACACTTATAAGTGAAGAGGGCTCCCAGGGTCCTGTCCTTGGTCCTCTTTCTATTTCATCCTAGCACCATTTTGTAACTTTGTCCTAGAAATTTCCATCAGAATATGAGAGGGCACCTCCAAGTCAGGTTGCTCAAAACAGAACTGTTCGTCTTCTCTTCCAAACTTATCCCTTCCCTTAATTGCAATCCTAGTTAAACTGCCATTCCCCGAGCCAGAATTTCAAGCCTTGGCCTGCACACCTACCTTACTTCTCCCTGCTGAAAGAAGCAATGGGGTCTAGCTTATGCTAAGTATTGTAAGAGGCAGCCTAACATAAGACAACGTTCACATTTGCTCTTTCCAACCTCTTGCCCATCCACTCCTCCTTTCTAAACTCATTGCCTTGAACTTCACTGTCTCCACCTGGACGCCTGCAATAGTCTCCTAAATATAGACCCTCCTCAAGGTACTTTTGTTTTGTTTCTTGTGGCAAAACATATAATAACATAAAAGTTACCATTTTAGCTGATTTTAAGGGTATGATTTGGTGGCATTAAGTCCATTCACAATGTTGTAAAACCATCACCATTACCTAGTTGCAAAACTTTTCATCACCCCAAACAGAAACCCTGTACCCATTAAATGGTAACTCCCTACTCCCTCCTCCCTTAGCTCTTGCTAACCTCTATTCAACTTTCCGTCTGAATGAATTTGCCTAGTCCAGGTACCTTATATAAGTAGAATTTAGTCCTCTTATGTCTGATTTATTTCACTTAACACGGTGTTTTTATACCATGAATCCCAACTTCATTCCGTTTTATGGATGAATACTAATTCCATGGTAGCACACACTGCATTTTGCTTATGCACTTGTCCATCAGTGGACACTGCCTTGTTCCACCTTTTGGGAATTGTGCATAATGCTGCTGTGACCAAGGGGGCACAAGCAGACCTTAGTCAAGGTTGAAATTCCAATTCATATAGCATATTTCTTCCAAAGTGATCTCTCTAAGCAAATCTACTTAAGCCATTCCCCTATTTACACACTTTCTTTGTTTGTTTGTTTTGAGACAGAGCCTCAAGCTGTCACCCTGGATAGAGTGCCGTAGCATCACAGCTCACAGCAACCTCCAATTCCTGGTCTCAAGCAAGTCTCCTGCCTCCGCCTCCCAAGTAGCTGGGACTACAGGCGCCTGCCACAACGCCCGGCCGTTTTTTGGTTGCAGCCGTCATTATTGTTTGGCGGGCCCTGGGCTGGATTCGAACCTGCCAGCTCAGGCGTACGTGGCTGGCGCTTTAGCCGCTTGAGCCACAGGCGCCAAGCCTATTTACACATTTTGAAAGACACCATTTATCTCACTGCCAGCCCAGCTTTAGATCCACCCTCATAACCTCCTCCTCCAAACACATCCCATGCTCAGCCCTTCACAGGAACCTGCTGCACCAAGAACACCCATGACCTTTCCTGAACATTTTGTTTTCACACTTCCCCCCGCCCAGGCACACACATCCCTGAACCTCTGTTCTTCAACCTCCTTAATTCTTGTCTGAAATGAGGCAGATGATGACCATGAACCTGCTCAACCATCAGGGCTCTGGTATCACAGCTCTAAGTCTTCCCCTGAACAACTTTGCTCTTCCCTCTGCCTACGTATACCTCTCTCTTCTGCTCCCCAAACACCTCCCACTGGACTCCAGGGTCCTAGAAAATAGCAAGTTCCTCTGTCAGGTTTCTATTCCCAGAGTTTAGCAGAGTTCCAGACCCACAACATATTAGACATTCAGATCTTTAAGGAATGAATTAAAGGTTTGGTTTGTGAGTGTATACTCGGAGTGCTCAAGATAAACTGTGAGGTTTTTCACATGTGTCTTCACACAGTTTTTATTATATGCACCATGGTGTAGAGGACATATTCATTCGCTGCAATGACACTACCTTTGCAAGGAATAGCTAGCTAGAAACTTCTCTTATACATGTGTCTTCACATAGTGTATTAGATACACCTATGTGGTAACCACATGCATTCACTGAGAAACATAAGACCATTCTGATTCACACATGCAGGCAGCATTTAAGGAACATCTTCTATAAATATGACTACATAATGTGTAGTACAGGCACTATACCGGGGTAAACACATTCACTCAATGAAATAACACTACCCTGATAAAAGGAATAACTAGAACACTCAGAAAGACATTTTATACATGTGGCTTTATGTGTTGTGTTTCATGTACCACACAGCAGTGCACAGAATCATTCATTGCAATAGCACTACCCTGATACAACAAAGGACTAGCATTCTTAAAACCTCTTTTGATAACTATGTTTTCAAAAAACAGTAGAAATACTTTGATTCCAATATTTTGCTTCTAAAACCATGGGTTATTTAACTTCCAATTCCCTAAGAAAGGAGCAATATAATAACCACATTTTCCCTGAAGGCTTGCCTCTACAAATACGCCTGGAACTCCATCCGATCTCTGTGTCAGAAGAAACACACCTCTTTACAACAGAGGGGCTACATGTAACCAAGAAAAATCTGGCTCGGCACCCATAGCTCAGTGGTTAGGGTGCCGGCCACATATACCAAGGCTGGCAGGTTTGAATCCGGCCAAGTCCTGCTAAAAACAACAATGACAACTGCAACAAAAAAAATAGCTGGGATTTGTGACTGGTGCCTATAGTCCCAGCTACTTGGGAGGCTGAGGCAAGAGAATTGCTTAAGTCCAAGAGTTTGAGGTTGCTGTGAGCTGTAATGCCACAGCACTCTACCGAGGGCAACATAGTGAGACTCTGTCTCAAAAAAAGAGAAAAATCTCATATCCAGCCTATATAGAAATCTGAACAAACCAATAAGGAAAAAACAGACAACAAAGGAAAAAAAAGCAAAAGATCTGACTAGACACATCCCAAGAGGACATTCAAATCACCAAAGCACATGAATAGGTGCTCTCTATGTTAGTGATCAGGAAAAAGTCATCAAAACCACAGCAAGACACTGTTACACACTCGTGAAAATGACTGAAAGACTGGCAATGCCAAGACGTGGCATGGGTACACTGAGAATGTAAACTCGGACAACTACTTGGGAAGACTGCTTAGCAGTGGCTCGTGAAGCTACACATAAATCTACCCTACAATTCAGCAATGCTATTCTTGAGGTTATATATATATATCCTATAATAATGAACATCTATGTGTTGACCAAAAGACAAGTTCAAAAATGTTCTGGTTGGACTCGGTGGCTCACACCTCTAATCCTAGCACTCTGGGAGGCCGAGGCAGGTGGATTGCCTGAGCTCACAAGTTCGAGACCAGCCTGAGCAAGAATGAGACCCCCATCTCTAAAAATAGCCAAGCATTGTGTAGTCCCAGCTACTTGGGAGGCTGAAGCAAGGGGATCACTTGAGCTCAAGAGTTTGAGATTGCTGTGAACTATGACGCCATAGCACTCTACCGAAGGCAACAAAGTAAGACTCTGTCTCAAAAAAAAAAAAGAAAAAGAATTTTCCTAGCAGCTTTATTCATAACACTCCAAAATTGGAAGTAGTCTAAATAAACAATAAGAGCAAAATGGTAACTAAGGCACAGTTACGGTCATGCAGGAGAATACCATGCGGCAAGGAAGAGGAATGAACTGGTACAACATGCAGCCCCACAAGCGAAACACAGAGTGAAGCTGAACAAAAGAATGTAGACACCGAAAAGAAAGTATCATGTGACTCTGCTCATAGAGGTATGAAGATCAAGAACAAAAATCCAGGGCAGAGAAGTCAGTCAGAATAGTGGTTCCCTGGGCAGGATGCCACAGGACTTTCATCTGGACATTGATGTCCACTGAGTTAAACTGGGGGTCATATTTTGCAGGACCCCCCGGTTACAGTCTAGTTAGAACTGGCCAAAAGAAGAAGTGCCTTAAGTTTGGAAGATGGAAGTGAAGTAGTGGCTTTTCCTCTCTGGCAGTTGGTAATGGACAGAGTCATAAGGGCCTGGTAGGTTCCGGCTTGTCCCTGTCCTCTATACCACAGCCAGCTCTTATTTTGCACACAACACTGCTGCTGGCCAGAAACAACCTCAAACCTCTCACCAGACACCTGGCTATGGGCCCACCTGGATAGCAACACCCCAGAAGTTCTCCCTCCATGGTTCCACCTCAGCAACAGAATGAGCTCCAACTGGTCCACCCATGCCAGCCCTTCAGGCACACTGGTGAGTGACTCTTCTCTGACCACCCAACCTCCCCAAATGGACATCCCCTTCCCCATTTCTTCCCATAATTGTGTGAGAGCTAATTCCTATAGTAAGTCCCTTATCCCTAAAATGCCACAACAGCTCACCTTACCTGACTGAATCCTGTCAACACACACACGTTTATACATATATAAATTTGAGTTGTACACTCAAGAGTTGTGCACTTTACAGAACATGTGTATATTAGGAAAAAAAAACTAAAATAAAAAACAAAAAAAGGGCATCTTTTAAGTGTCCTGAAAGAACAGCAATCTGAGTGACACCCAGCAGTACACGTAACCGGAATCCACGCGATGCCTCACATCCTAAGGAAGAGCCCAACACAACACTACTTGGCCTAAGACCTGGCAGACAGTTGGGAGCCCACTAGGGTGCGGCTTCTGACCAGAGCCAGGGTTGTACACTTTATAAATAGCAAAGAGGATACATGCTCCCTGCCTGGCATGATAGCAACTCCCTGGGAACAAGTTCTGTAGTCCAGAATGGATTTTCCCTTTTCAAGAGACAGATTCACCAAATTCAGTGTGCACCCCAAAAGCAAGCTGAGTTCAGCATCCCTAAAAGGGCAGAAAGGGACATGTAGGGAAGGACCGAGATGAGTCACCAATTCAGCCTGTGGCATCTAGAACCTGCACTCTGGTGGCACTATACCATTCTCAGACTAAGACACTCCTTGGATCCTCGGCACAAGAATCCATTGGTGAGGCATACACCTGAGGCAGCTGCTTTCCTGGGAGAACATATCCTGGGTGGGATATCTTGCCACCTTTCACTTCATTTAGTCAATTTTTGAGGGCATAATATGCTTGTCATTAAATTTACACTGGTGAATGAACACATAGTGCCTGCCCTTAGGGAGCTTACCGTCTAGTGAAGAATAAGGGCAATAAACAAGGAAGCAAACATGAATATAATTACTAAATACAGGTGCTAGGAAGAAACACAAGTTACAGTGACTTCAAAGAATAGGAGAGTTTCTGAGACAAGTTGGTCATGGAAGCTTTTCTGAGTTACTCAAAGCGGACATCTGAAGAACAAGAGGGAAAAGCATATGCAGGGTCTCACATTCTCTCATAGGTTTCCTCTCTAGATTCCTACTACCATATTCCTTGGAAAGTGTGGGGTCGGCTCGGCGCCTGTGGCTCAATGGGCTAAGGCGCCAGCCACGTACACCTGAGCTGGCAGGTTTGAATCCAGCCCGGGCCCACCAAATAACAATGACATGATTGCTGCAACCAAAAAATGGCCGGGCGTTGTGGCGGGCGCCTGTAGTCCCAGCTACTTGGGAGGCAGAGGCAAGAGACTCGCTTGAGCCCAGGAATTGAAAGCTGTGATGCCACGGCCCTCTATCCAGGGTGACAGCTTGAGACTCTGTCTCAAAAAAAAAAAAGAAAGTGTGGGGTCTATCCATATGTCCCCACCCCACCACAAATGTAGGCAGCACTTCATCCTTTTCAAAGTACATTTACATAGATTATTCCCATTTATTCCTCACACAATTCTATGAGCATGGAGGGCAGATGCTAATGTCTTCTCTTGATAGATGAGGAAATAGAAGTCAAAAGAAGTAAAATAACGGCAACGCCCGTAGCACAGTGGTCACAGCGCCAGCCACATGCACCAAGGGTGGCAGATTCAAACCCAGCCCGGGCCAGCTAAAGAGCAATGACAACTACAACAAAAAAAATAGCTGTGACAACTGCAACAAAAAAAATAGCTGAGCATTGTGGCGGGCACCTGTAGCCCCAGCTACTTGGGAGGCTGAGGCAAGAGAATCGCGTAAGCCCAAGAATCTGAGGTTGCTGTGAGCTGTGATGCTACAGCACTCTACCAAGGGCAACATAGTAAGACTCTGTCTAAAAAAAAAAAAAAAGAAGAAGCAAAATAACTTGTACAAGGTCACACAGCAAGTTACTAAGGGCACTCTCTTACAGAATAAATTCTCCAAATCACCTCCCTTTACTTCTTTACATTACTTTTAAAGTGGGCCAAAGAAATCGGACTATGGGTCCTTTTGTGGCCCCATCAATTGTCCAACAACACTATTTTAGATGAGATGAGGCAAAAGCCTAGCTTTCCCCCATTTACTTTGGTTCCATACTTAGGGATTGCTATCAAAGAAAGATTGCTAACTTCATGTATCCCAAACTAATTTCTATCATGGTACCTAGAGAGTTTTAATTATTCTCTAGAAACCTGTTTGTATGGTTGTCTCCCCAGATTTTGAGTTCCTGGGAGTGAGGACCATGTCTTATCTTATGCCCAGCACTAAAGCAGTCATGATACGAATGAAGCAAACAAATGACTTACAAATACTCTTCTCATTCTTGCAAAGAGTTACAGTAATCAGATTTCAAGTATAAGACTTCGCAAATCCCTGCTTTGGAAGAAGGCATAAGGAGTCTGTCAGTTGTCTCTTCTTGATTATAATCACTATCCCCACTTACTGGACTTTCTATTGTGTCAAGCATTATACTGAACACTCTTAAAGAAATCTTTCCATGTTGTCCTCACAAAAATCCTATAAAAATTCTTATAATTCTCAGAGGAGAAATTATATATCTGAGAACAGATGAGAAAACTGAGGATAACAGGAAAATTAGCTTGCCCAGCTAATAAGTATTCAAATGCAGGAGTGCCTCATTTTAAAGCCCAAATAATTCCACTTCTCAAAGACATTTATGTGTCAAAAGTGAAATTTATATCTCTATAGGGAAACCAGAACACCTCAGGGAGAAGGGGAGTAATTTTGAACCTTGGATCTTTCAAGCTCAGTAGGGTTCAGCTATGAACACAGCTCCACAGACAGATCCAAACAGATTTGGTAAGGGTGGGCCATCTTTCCTTACAACGCTGCCCTCACCAAAGAGGAGGCTGTGTTGAGCCTCTGGGCTCCTGGGTATTCACAGAGCTTAAACTTGGCAGATACTACACTGCACTCTGGTGCCAAATACAATTTTGGACAAAAGGCTTGAGTGTCAAGATGAATTAGTAGTCCTTTGGACTAAGATGATGCTTTGATAACCAGAGTCTGAAAGGACTAAATGGAAGTTTGGCAGAGGGTGAGGCCACTTCTCCTTTGTGTAGGTAAGTCTACTATTTTCCCGCCAGTGCTCCTGGCTCTAGCTCAAATCTCAAGGACATCCAGCACTTGTAGCAAAAACCATTTGGGTAACAAGTAATGAAGGATAAACACACATCTATACAGGAAGTGGAGCTCATCACCCTGACTGAATATTGGGCTCTTGCTTCCCACCCTTGTCTACCATGTATGGTAGTACAAATGTCTTTCTCCTCCAAAACTCATGTTGACTTTTAATCCCCAATAAGGCAGTATATAAAGGTGGGGTCTTTGAGAAATCATTGAATCATGAGGGCAGAGAGTGGATTTGTCTGTTTGTGAATTAATGGGTCAACAGGCTATCGCAGAAGTGGAACTGGTGGCTTTATAAGAAGATAAGAGACCTGAATTGGCATGTCCAGGCCCCTCACCATGTGATGCCCATACCATCTCAAGATTCTGCAGAGAGTCTCTACAGCAAGAAGGCCCTCTCATCACGTTAATGACCCCTCAACCTTGTCCAACCTCTGTTAACTAAAAAAGAAATTTCATTTCCTTATAAATTACCCGGTTTTCTATTATAAGCAACAGAAAATGGACTAAGACAAGGAGCAGGGCTGAAGAGTGCTGGATCTGAGATCGTGCCTGTACCCTACTAAGTGAGCCACACACCTGCCCTTTCCTCTCACAAGGGGTATACTTCCCCCTCACAAAGATGTGAGAGGGGTACATAGTGGCCATGCATCCCTGCCCTCTCCCTAGGAGGCCAAATACCAAAAGCAGGAAGCCTGAGAGCTGGGCTAGATTATGGATAATGAATTTGGCCAAGTGAAGGGCTTTGACTCAACTCTCTGTTCCTGATGAAGAACAGGCCTGTCTCTGTCTCTCTCTGTCACTCTCTAAGGTAGCAGCAATTTCCAAGAAGACAGATAAATAGTTCTTTCCACACTTAGAAATGAAAAACTTGCCTAGAGAGTGACTTGGGAAACTAGGCTCCTTTCTTTACATTAAATTAGAACAGCTGCCCTCTTCTATAGCACATAATCTCATCCACTACCGTCTGCCTACTGCCAGAAAGTCACTCCATTCAAGACACTGGGGAAACACAGACACCTAACTCAAAAGATACCCAGGGACAACACTGTTGCACACACTAATGATCTGGGCCTCTGTAAACAAGAATCAAAGTAAGTACGTACATACTGTATTTACTGAAGATGCTAATACTGACTCAAAAGTCGTGGCATTACAACCAGCGTTCTCATACCCCTAGGCCAGAACATCCCTTCCTATAACTAGAGGAAGTTCATACTTCTGAAGCTAAGAATAAATACCTGGGGAAGAAAGTGCCAAGGACTGATTTTGTTCAATGTATCAATCATCATTTTAATATCTGCCCTAGAAAGAGCCAGCTGGATACAACCTCAAAATCAAGACTTCTTGTAGGTAAAATGTATTTGTGAGTCAGCCTATAAAGAAGAGTACTAGGCTCAGTGCCTGTAGCGCAGCGGCTGGGGCACCAGCCACGTACCCGGCCCAGGCTTTCCAAACAACTATGACAACTGCAACCAAAAAATAGCCAGGCCTTGTGGCGGGCACCTGTAGTCCCAGCTACTTGGGAGGCTGAGGCAACAGAATCGCTTAAGCCCAAGAGTTTGAGGTGGCTGTGAACTGTGACGCCACAGCACTCTACTAAGGGTGACATAGTAAGACTCTGTCTCAAAACAAAAAAAAAAAAGAGAGAGAACTAATCCTATCAGGTGCAGAGACATGCGCCTGTAATCCCAGCTACTCAGGAGGCTGAGGTGGGAGGACCATTTGAGTTCAAGGCTGCAGTATACTATGAACACACCCGTGAACAGCCACTGCACTCCAGCCTAGGCAACACAGACAGACCCCCATCTCTAAAAAATGAAGAAGGGGAAGGGAAAAAGAGGATGAAGAAGAGGAAGAAGAAGAAGAAGAAGAGAGCTAATCTTGATCAAAGCTACTAAATCCTACAACACAACTTTAGAAAAGCTAAACCAAACCCAAAGAGAAAAGAGACCAGGGGAAGAATTGCCAGTTCTATAAAATAGTCACATCTAGTGGCAGAATATATGGAAGAATATAACATACTTGAGAGTAGAAGAATAAATTCATCACAAGGAAAGGTGCAAAGGTAGCATAAGCCCAAGGATGTATTCTAGAAAGGGACCAGAAAGGGAAAGTAGATAGAAAAAGGAATAGAAATTAGGTAGAGAATATTCAAGCAGTTAAAGAACATTTTCCAGATCTGTGGCCTAATTCCTCAAAGGAAAAGCTATAAGCTCTGCCTCGCAGGATAGGCCAGTGTCAAATCTTGAGCAACAGTTCTTTAATCAGAGTGGGATGAATTATACAAAACAAGTCAAACGCCACATATATTCCCATTTTATCATAATTCCAGGTAGAATGATGGGTCAACCTACTCCTTTCCCACCTGCCCATTACAAAAACAAAAAATAGGAGACATCCAGTTATGCCCAGAGGCCACAGGATGAATAGACCAAATAGACCACTTCTTTCACCTACTCTATCACTGACACCCCAGATGCTGATCGACACCAATTGGACCCCACAATTCACCTAATTCCCATAGACTTAGAACATGTCTTCAATTGGATTACTGGAGAAAACCAGGCTCAGGGCTGCTCTACACCATTTCTCTCTTGCCTGCATTTGCCATAAGAAACTCAGAAGATTCCTGCCCAGAGACAGAGTCCATCATTACAGAGGTGAACAAAGCTCTGAGGTGAACAAAGATGAAACACAAATTTCAGTCAAGTTGAAAGCTAATCATCCTCAGGGTGGAGAGGACACCTGCTGATAGGATGATGGCAGGCCATGGTCTGAGCATTTCCTCACTCACAACTTTTCTGGAGAAAAATGCCTGGACCTTGGAGAGAGAACCAATGGATTAGGGAGGCCTTCAGTAGACCCAGCACCTGGGTTCTTCCTAGATAGAAGCAAAAAGAGGGAAGCAGAAACAAGTTGAGCTTCAGATTCCAAACCAGAGCAACAGTTGTCATTGCCCATAAAATTCAGGCAATTCTCAATTTGAAGAACAACTACTATGTGTTTTATATAATGCCACTTCTGTGGTATGTGAACTGAGAGAGGAAGAGGAGGGAAAATACCATATTTTACTATACGATTAGCTATGTGATTGACCTTCCCAGCATATATATAAAGCTCTTTAGAATCATCAAGGAAACTCAAGAAAATACACCAATGTTAAGTCCCCCATTCCAGATCAATCAAATCAAAATCTCTATGGTGACATGCAGTGGGTGTGGGTAGTCGCTCCCTGATTCTAATGTGCCACCAGAGCTGAGAAGAAGGGAAGCAGAAGGAAGATCGGGGAATGTAGCACACACTCGGTCCAATAATTGCAGGTGCTTCTACATTCAAACGGACCTTCTCCCCTACAAACATGCCAACCCCCTATTCAGCAATTCTCTACTACCCCCAACTTTAAAACAACAACAAGAGAAGAGTTGCCCAGCCAAAAGAACTGAGTAACATCCGCAGAATCCAAGGGAACAACATGCCTAATCTCTGAGTGTGTGTGTTTTGTTCAGGGAAATGTAAACCAGCTGTAATGTTCTGTCTCTCCTGAGGTGAAGTTATACCACAACACGTCTAAAGATAGCCCAGTGATTGTACGTTTGCAGGGAAGCACAGAATTAAGCACAATCTAAGTGGGTGAAGGAAGACCAGGCACTGAGTGACTCTGGCTGGCTGGCCAGCTTTAGAGTTTCCTCTTGCCCAACAAATCAAAGTTGTGGGTGCTCTAAGAAAGGTAAATACAGCCCGGCCCCACCAAGGACAGCTCTGTCTAGTTCTCTGCCCGTCAACAATGTCTCCTGTCAGACATATTCCACCTCACCACTCAGCAAAGTGGGGCATCTTTTCCAACGAAGCTTTTTAGAGATTGCTGTTAAGGTCAGTGCTAATCCATAATCATGAACTGGCAATGACATGTAAAGTCTAAGGAGAATGACTTTCAGATGCTCGAAGACCCCTCTCATCAAGTGTGAAGACAGTCACCAACGGATGCCAGATGAAAAACAGAGCTCAATGTGGGGTTCTGCTATTGGTTCTATCTGCTGCAGAAGCCTGCGGAAGGAACCTGGCTTCACATCAGGTTTCCAAATGATCCAGGCTGCTACCAATGACAAGTATCTAGTAATTCTACTGATTTTGCCGAGCAGTACGAGATGACCCAAACTCACCGTGTTGACAAAGGCAGTCCTAGAGGGTTCAAGTTTGATGGGTACGACCCACAAGATTCAGGCTAGACCTGCTGTGCCCAACTATTCTATCTGTACCACAGCAGGCCCAGGAAGGTCCAAGGTGAAAGCACTCCTCATCAAGTCCACTCACGAGTGAACTCTCAAGTAACTTGTACCCATTAAACCAGAGGAAACACTCTGAGACTACATCATTCCCTTAATTAACACCTCAGAGTCATCACTATAGAGCTAAAGTTTACCTCTATGATGGCATGTGCTGATGGCAAAAATAATTCCCAGGCTCTACAAGGAACCAAAAAAAATTTTCTGGTTATTATTTATTTTCCTGAATGTGGTTACTTTAAAAGTGCTTCTATCTTTCTTTTAACAAAGACAAACAGACAAAAAAAATCTCTTCACTGCAAAAAGTACCATGTGCTCTCATGAAAAACAAAGGCCCTTTCCCTATCTGAGAAGCCCTCCTATTCTAGGTGCCAGAGACTGAGCTTCATAAATAACTCAAAGCAATCTGCAACCATAGCTCTGCTCCCACCTCTCCCATCTAGTCTGATAGTGTGAACTGGAAGAAACAAAAGAGCAAGGGCTCTACTGTCTGCCTTTTGGGGGGCCTGTCCCATAGAGAAAACAATTGGTTTGAGTTTTATGCCATGACATCATCAGGCACCAATCAACACCAGGAAGGTGGAGCAGGTTTGTCTGTGAAATCAACCACTCCAATTGTCAAACTGCAATGGGTAACACAGGTGTGAGGTGGGGTTTTTCTTTTACCCTGTTTCAGTGTTAAATTACAGAAGAAATTGAGAAGCAAGGTACAAAAACCCTCAAGTAGAAAATAATACAGAAGGCTAAAATCCCCTCAAGTGCAGGCAACAGACCATTTAGGAATGTACCTGTGCCCCCACCCCTCCCCACCTCCCACCCCTGCCAAGACTGACAGTGGAAGCCTTTGTTCCAGAAGGCCATCAGTGGCTTCTTTCCAGTGCTCCCTGCAAAGGCCAGAGTTTTAGGAAAGCTGTTGATTGTTACCTGTCTGTGTGTGTTTTCCATAGGATTCAAAAGCAGTGAAGGGAGGTGGGAACATAAGGAAAAGACTTTGGTTGATCCAAACATTAGTTAAAATCTCTACCCAGAAACTAACCAGTTATAATTTGTGCATAACAATTGGAGGTTCTTGGGACAAGTTGTTTTCAGTCCACTTTCTTCCCAGAAAACACTGGCCATCTTATGAATGAAGCTGTTTAGCCAAGGTTAGAATATGCAAGGAGAGAGGGGGTGTTGGGAGCAGGGGGTGAAGGAGAAAACTTACAGAGCAAATATTGTTTACAACTGCAGAGCCAAGCTAATGCGATCTCTCCGCCTATTCAAGCATATTATTACATTAAGTCCTGAACAATAAAGTCGGAGGCAGGGAGAGCACAGCCGACCCAGCCTCCGCTTTGCTAATGGCATGAGGGCAACATTCCATGCAAAGTTTGCCCCAGCAACGGTGTGTGCCAACCCTCCTGGGATTCTAGAAGCCAAGACTGCTGGGCACAACCAGGCAGCAGGGAGCACACGCACTCAACTATTTAAAGGCTTAAGAGACTAGGTTCCCTTTATTTCTTTCTTTGTTTCATTTTGAGGCATGGTCTCTCAGTGTCACCCAAGCTGGAATGCAGTAGCATACATCATATTTCACTGTGCCCTCAAACTCCTGGGCTCAAGTTATCTTCCCACCTCAGCCTCCTGGGCAACTGGGACCACAGTGCACCCCAGCATGCCCAGTTAAGACTTTAGGTTTCAAGAGACGGGCACTGAACAAGTTCATGTACAGCTTAGGAGAAAGAATAACATTTTTTTAAATTTTTATTTATTTATTTTTTTATTATTGTTGGGGATTCATTGAGGGTACAAGAAACCAGGTTACACTGATTGCATCTGTTAGGTAAAGTCCCTCTTACAATCGTGTTTTGCGAGAAAGAATAACATTTTGAACTGAAGACAGGGTACAAGTAAACATGTTATTAATAAATGAGGGACAGGTTACTAGGCCAACAGCCACCTAGGGTGGAAAAGGTTACAGTATAGGGGCAAGGGAAGAGGCCTCTAGGCAGAAGCAGGAAGGGCTCTCCTCAGTCACTGAGAGAGAAATCACTGTACTATTTACTTCTGGTAATATCACTACACGCCTCTGAGATCTTAAAACTTACTACAAATGATAAATATACTATCCAATGCCATTAAATATGAATGCTGTGCTGACACACATGGGGAGCCTGTTTTTATCTTTTTTTAACAGTGTGTCCAGGTATAAAATTAAGATCAAGCCAAGACTATCTACCACCTACTTCAGGCTAGACTCAACCTGTGACCTTTATGGCTGACTGCTGTCAACTGCAATTCTCCAAGGCTCCCAGGAGAAAAAATCCAGACCCTCTCTCACACACATTTCAGTCTTTACCTTTCTCAAGAGTTGTTTCCCTGGTGCAGGGAGTGTATACCTATATCTCCTTCCTGGATTAGCTCAACCAATGGTAAAGTAAGAAGACTGCCAGCTGATGATAGCTTAAGTCTGAAAGATCCAGGGGCCTCTATTCCCTTTGCCCTCATCTGCTAATGTACATGAAAATATAAATTTGGGGGACATCTTGGGCTCTGGGCCCAGGTAGAAAACAGGGTCGTTGGTTGTTTCCCCTGCCTGTGCTCCCCACATCTGTGTGAGCTCTCTGAGCACCTGCACCACACTCTGCACCTGCTAACTGAGAAGGTCCTCCATCACTCACATTCCCAGGCTTCCCCTAAATAAAACAATAGCAAGATTCACATGAAGAACTGCTTTCTTTCTCCCTGAGAAATTATTCCTTCAGACTTGGACGTTTAGGGGTGACATAGACTCCACCCCTACTCCCCCCCCATACACACACAGGGAGCAAAATGGGCTCTATAAGAGGACCAGGCCCTTCTCCACATAAGCCTGCCAGTAGCCCTAGTGTATCCAATTCCACCATGTAGCCCCCACCCACCCAAGTATGGCTCCTAGCCCAACCTCCCACATCAAAGGCAACAGACAAGGCTTCTCTTCTGCCCAGAGATCAGAAAAAGAAGGGATGAGAGAGAGGAGGCTATATATAGCTAGCTGGCAGACCAAGATAAAGGAACAAAATGAGTCACACAGGCCACGCACCACACAAGCACTAGCTGCTCAGCACAGTGGAAGGTCGGTCCACAAGCTGCAGAATCAGAGCTGGGGACAGAGGGCTACTTTCTCAGGTTACAAGAAAAAGCAGAAACAAGCCCAGAGGGATACAAAAGCAATAACCTTATTAAGTTATTCAAAATCCAGTCTGAAAGTTAGGACAGAAAATCCTCCCTAGTAAAAACAGGTCACTAAATATTCAAAGAACTTGGAGATAGGAAACAATCATAAGAGGGACTTTAACGAATACAATCAGTACAACCTAGTTCTTTGTACCCTCAAGGAATCCCAAACAGTAAATAAATAAATATTCAAAGAAGAATGTGAATAGGAGATATTAATGACCTAAAGCAGGTAGCATCTTAAGTACCTTCATAGAGTTTTCCTTGGAGTTCCCTCTGACTCTGTCTGTCTCAGGGAGTATAGAAGGGACTCTTGCTAGTTTCAACCAGAGCAGCTGTACTGCCTCTGCTTTATAGCCTAAGAAGTCAGAGAAGACTTCATTTTCCTTGACTTTTGTGGGGTTAAACCTCTACTTCTTAAAAAGAACAAAAAGAAGGGGAATAAGGTAGCTTGATGATCACCAGAATAGCGAGCTCGGATTTTGGCCCTCATGGCCCTCTACTCTGCAAAGAGGACACCTCCTGTGTGAACGAGGGCCCCAGCTACGTATTCACTCTATAAACATGACCCAGAGGAGTTTCACTCATTTAATGGAAGGAAGGTGCCTGGCACACCTTCATATGTGCAAAAAATCTCTCAAGCAAAGCCTCTGTGAGAATACTCATCCATAGTCCAAGACTGCCTCAGCACCTGGAACCTGAACCATCACAGGGCCTCACGCACGCATACCCAGGCACTACACATACATAAGGACACACCACATGCACATTCACAAACACGCACTTCCCCAGAAGTACCGGGGTCACACATCCAAAACCACCAGCTGATTGGCAAAGCTCCTCTTAACTGGAACACACAGTAAAAGCCAATATTTAGTGGTGATATTTTAATAAGGGTTTATTTTTCTCTTCTCTGTTCCAAAAATGCACACCACTCTGAGCGCAGTTATCACAGGAGGACTATATCTGACCTGAGAGAGCGGTAAGCAGGTTCTTACCCACTGCCTATTTTTAATCTCTGGTTTTTCCTGCCCCCTTCCCTTGGGAATGCCCCTCCCTCTGCTCTCCAGCAAACTGCTCAGCTAGAGCACAGGATCCTGACACCAGGCAGGAAGGGGGCCTGGAAAAGCCCTGCTATTGCCTTTCCATACTTTGGATTTCAAAGAATAAAGACTGAGAAGCTAGAACAAAAAATGGAAGGGAAGAAATTTTTTAAATCACAAAGAAAGTAGGAGTGTGACTTCAGATGAGAAATACTGCACATAAAATGCCTGTTGTCCATCTAAGATCAGAGCCAGGCTGCCATGCCACGTGGCTGGGTTGGCACACCTTCTCCTCTTTGTTCTCCCAGACAAGCTCGGCTACTTCTGGCATTCATTTTGCAGCCTGCACTCCTGCAGGCAAGGCGATCCCAGCTGAGACAGTGCCACATACCCACAGTATGGCTGTACTGCCAAAGAGATGACAGCATTTTCCCTTTACAAAGCAGGTGATCTGGAGGAAAGACAGCCTTTAAGAAAAAAGAAAAAGACTCAGGTGCCTGCCTCACTCTAAACTCTAAGACATAGCCCCCCTTTCACTGAACTTCATAATATCACATATATGCAGCTGTGAAAGAATCATCAACTTGAGCTGAAAAGTGAATTCTGCTCTTTCTGTTCTCATCTACCTGTCACTATAAAATCAGAAGTGTAAAAATCCCCTCGAGTTAAAAAAATTTTTAACATGACTTATAATAAGGTTCAGAAAATGCAAGTACAACAGGTCTAATGCAAAAAAAAACATGTGATACCTTTTTTTCTGGAGACAGAGTTTTGCTCTGTTGCCTAGGCTCAAGTCTATTAGTGTCATCATCATAGCTCATAACAACCTTAAACCCCTGGACTCAAGCAATCCTCTTGCCTCAGCCTCCCAAGTAGTTGGGACTACAGCTGAGCACCACCATACCCAGGTAATTTTCTTTTTTTTTTTTGAGACAGAGTCTCACTGTGACACCCTTAGTGGAGTGCCATAGCATCATAGCTCACAGTAACCTCAAACTCTTGGGCTCAAGCAATACTCTTGCCTCAACCTCCCAAGTAGCTGGGACTACAGGCACCCACCCACCACAACACCCAGCTATTTTTAGAGACAGGGTCTCAGTCTTACTCAGGCTGGTCTGGAACTCCTGGACTCAAGCAATCCACCCACCTGGGCCTCCCAGAGTGCTAGGATTACTGGCATGAGCCACCACACCCGGGCCATGCCCACCTAACTTTAAATTTTTTGTAGAGATGGGGTCTCACTACTGCCCAGACTAGTCTTGAATTCCTGGCCTCACTCCTCTCGCCTTGGGCTCCCACAGTGCTAGGATTGTAGGTGTGAGCCATCACACGTGGATACCCTCTTTTTTTTTTTTAATTGAGAGTGAAGAAAATGATAGTCCACCTAGTTAAAAAGCCTGAAATACATCTGTTATTCATCCACATATACCATATCTTCTGCCAGACAGACATCATTCATTCAACTACAAAAGGTTAAAAAAAAAAGGCTGTCAATATAGATCTAAGACCATTCTAAGGGTCTCCAGGTTCTCAAGCCTCTGCTCCTACAGAATAATGTGAAGAGTTGAACTTCACCTGAATTGACCTACCAGATGCCATCCATCTCCCTCCCACTGCCTACCATTGGAAAAGACATCATAGTGCCACTTGGCAAGTCCCCACCCCTCAGAAACCCTGCTAAGGCATAGTGCAGCCTTTATTCCCTCCACACCTAGACCAAAGCTCTGCAAAGAAGGTCCCCAGGCAGGAGGAAGTCTAAGAGCTGGAGCAGGGGGAGCAGAATCAGAGGATGTTTCCATTGTCCTGCTTATGAGCTTGTTGACTTTCTAGCTGGATTCCTGGGAATGGTTACTTAAGCACATTTTACCTTTAGTAGTTGGGTTTTTTGTTCGTTTGTTTGAGACAGAGTTGTTTGAGACACTTTGTTGCCCCCAGTAAAGTGTAGTGGTGTCATAGCTCACAGCTATCTAAGACTCTTGGGCTCAAACAATTCTCTTGCCTCAGCCTCCAGAGCAGCTGGGACTACAGGCACCTGCCACAACGCCCAGCTATTTTTAGAGACAAGTCTAGCTCTAGCTCACACTAGTCCCAAACTCCTGAGCTTATGGCAGTTGGTTTTGTGCAGGATATCCAAGGCAGGACGTGGAAGGCTGAAGCCCTCCCTGTCAAGCTCCTGCTCCTCCAAGTCCTCACACAGCAGCCACATAGCACTTGACATCAGGCTGTCTTCCCTGGTCTTCATGTGCACTCAAGACAGGGACCTTGCTCTTCAAAAGCTGAGGGTGTCTCCTGGAAATCATGAAACAATACAAAGGATAGGTGGAACACTACTCTCAGAAAGTTGTCTCTATTTTGTCCCTTTTACAAAACAGAAGATTTCTCGAAGATTAACAAGAATCCAGTTAAAGTAACTAAAAACTCTAGCTACAGTTGACTGGTCTTATGCCATCTAGCTACAATTTGTGTGCTGAACACCTCATTATGTGCTTTTTTTGCATTATTTCATTTTATTTTCAGAATCACATTATATGGGGCTTTTTTGATTTGTTTTTGGAGACAGAGTCTCACTTTGTTACCTTCGGTAGAGTGCCATGGTGTCAGCCTATCTCACAGCAACCTCAAACTCCTGGGCTCAAGCGATCCTCCTGACTTCACCTCCCAAGTAGCTGGGACTATAGGCGCCCACCACAACACCCCACTATTTTTAGAGATGGGGGTCTCACTCTTGCTCAGGCTGGTCTCAAACTTCTGAGCTCAAGAGATCCTCCCACCTCGGCCTCCAAGCATGCTAGGATTACAGGCATGAGCCATGCCCAGCCCAGAATAACATTGTAAGTATGTTACCCCCATTTTAGAAATAAGCAATTAAATTGAGGTTCATGGAAGATAATTAACCCTTTCTCCACAACCCACCCAAAGGCCACACACAGATGGCAAGTGATGTAGCTGGAAGTACTGACCGATCTACTGAGGCCTTCCTCGCTGGTTCCAATATCTATACCCTTTCCTCAAATACTGCCTCACTTGGTGGATTCAAATTTATTAACTGTGTCCTTTCTTAAATTTTCTTGCCCTTTCTTGTAATGAATTTTTATAAGTGTGCACGTCACATCTCTTATTCACTTCTCTATATAATCTGACAAATTTTTTAATATGTATTGACAGTCAATCCCCACATACTGACTATTCTGTGTCAGGGTTGCATCAGGTGCTTCAAAGAGATCCAAACAAAAGATGAATTTGTGAGGTGGAGAAAGAAATCTGCAAAACAGTTACTGGTAATAACAAAAAGTGAAAAGTAAGTACCACATGAGATTATCAGCACTTCTCCATGTATACACAAATCACCTGGGGAGCCTGTTACTATGCAAATTTGGAAGCTGTAGGTTTGGGTGAGGGCTAAGATGCAGCACTTCTAATGAGCTCCTGAGCCGTGAACTGATCAAGGAGCTGAAAAATGCTGCCCAAGACTATGTGGGCTGAGGGGCCTAGAAAATGTAAAGAAGTGGGGGCGGTGCCTGGGGCTCAAAGGAGTAGGGCACCAGGGACATACACCAGAGGTGGCAGGTTCAAACCTGGCCCTAGCTAAAAACTGCAGGGGGGGAAAAAAAAAAAGAAAGAAAAGGTAAAGAAGTGAATCAGAACCAGAGCCTTTAAAGGACTAAGCAGAATCTAGAAAAATTTGGGAAGAGTGTCAGCAGGGAGAGAGGAAAGAGTATTTGAAATGGAGAAGAAAAAAAACTCGGGCAAAGGAGAAGCACTGCTGCACAGGTCGCTGAGGACACAGCACAGCCAACTACAGACATCTGTCTATGTCAAAAAGATGAAAACACTCCTAAACTGCATCACACTCATTTGCCAGGAATTGCAAGACTTAATTCTTTGTGAAGAGAATCTCTTATTGACTAGTCTGAGAGGAAGTTCAAAGTAAGTAATAACTTTTGTTTGCTCATCTAAAGAAGAGTAACACAATAAACTTCTTGCAGAAGGCAGCCCCAAAGACTCCAATGATGAAGCTCAGAGGTTTAAAGCCATGAACTTTGGCACACCACCAGCCACTAGCCAAAGAATGTTTCGGGACTTTTAAAAATACTTACCATCCCATAATGAACAGGAAAAGAAATCCCACTGTCAGCTCCACCCTATGCCAGCCTCCTAACACGGGTGTCCCACGGGAAAGACCAGCACAGCGGTCTCTCCAACTGGACCTTCTGGTGATGTGGCCCAGCTTCCTGGCTGGGCCACTTCCTCTGCCGTCTCAGACTAAGTGGCACTGCCCTTACTCAACAAGTTCCTCCGCAACCAGAAATGAATGCCCAGACTGTAAGCAAAGGTCATCCAGATGACCCTGCAGCACACACACTGTATTTGTGAAGAGGCAAAGCAGTTTGACTGGGATCACTGGATTCAGAATCAGGAGACAGGGGTCTGAAGCAGGACTCTGTCACGTAAATCCACTTTCACATTTACAAAATAAAAATTACAATCTGAGCTCTATCTACCTTACTATTGCGGATAAACTTCAAAGCCATACAAAGTGCTTCGCATGCTGTCAAGTACAACAGATATACAAGACCTCATTCCTAAAGGGTCTGAGAGATAAGAGAGGCCCTTTATGACACTGCCTTTCACAACACACTCCACTGTACAGATGTAGTATTCATTATTCCTACTTCACAAAAGGAAAGGCTCAAAGCACAGAAGAGAAACCATGAACTTGTTCAGATCAAACACCAAATCCATGACTGCTGAGGAATAAAACGACTGCTAAAGATTGTCATGAAGTCAAAGATACTTCTTTTATGAAACAACTAGAGAGCAATCTATCGACTGCCTAGCAAGAGCCAAATCACTTACAGCTCAACAACTATTACCCGACACGTGAAAACCCGGATGAGGTTAACTGGAAGGATGGGAATAAGATTTCAGCACTGACTCAATAGCTTACTGGACCATACATCCTTGGACAGGACACTTGTTTGGGCAAGGAATCGATTTCCTTTTCGGTAAAAAGACAGGACTAGGGCGGCGCCTGTGGCTCATCGAGTAGGGCACCGGCCCCATATACCAAAGGTGGAAGGTTCAAACCTGGCCTCGGCCGAACTGCAAAACCAGAAAACTAGCCAGGCGTTGTGGTGGGCACCTGTCGTCCCAGCTACTTGGGAGGCTGAGGCAAGAGAATCACCTAAGCCCAGGAGTTGGAGGTTGCTGTGAGCTGTGTGACGCCACGGCACTCTACCGAAGGCGATAAAGTGAGACTCTGTCTCTACAAAAAAAAATTAAAAAATAAAAAAAAAAGACAGGACTAGACTAGCTAAGTGATTAAACCTCTCGTTAGCAGCCAATCTCTAACACCTAAAACAGGTAAAAGCTGCTTTAAGTAGAGGTAGGTACTGCCCAGCCTCCATAATACTCCATTTCTCCTCTCTCCAGACCCTCTCTGCCATCTAATGTTTTTGTTTCCTTGAGAAGCCACTGAGGAAATCTCCAGCTTCCAGAACATAAGCCTGTGAGTGGTATCTGAGCAGCTCTGGCCTCCAGAGGCAGCACAGTAGGTGTGCAAACAAGGTGAGCTGGTTTCCCACCACTCCACTCTCAGCCTCCTAAAATCTGCTGCAATTCTGGAGTTGAAAAGGAAGAACTAAGCCAACCTGGGCACATTTTGTGGAGAGGGAGTGGGAACAGATTGAGAACAGACAGAAGGAACAATCAAATATAAAGGAGAAGTATAACAATCAACCAAAAATATGCCAAAAAAAAAAAAAAAAAACACCTCTGAGCTTTTATGACCTAAAAGATGTAACAAAGGAAATTGTGGAAAGGCAAGAGAGCTGTGTAGAGAGAAATCCACACGCAAGCTGGTCCGTCAGCATGCCAAAGAGCACGCTCCAGGAACAGCACCTGACCCTATAGGATTTACCTGAGGAGCAAAGGACAACTGTGTGTGAAGGCCTGGCAAAGGGCCCTAAGTTCAATTCCAACTCTGTCCCTTTCCTAGCCATTTGACTTTGAGGCAGTTTCTTAACCTCTCTCAGTTTCCTTTTCTGGCAAAAGATGCAGCCAACAACCTACCTCAGAGGAAGGCTGTAACATATATAAAATGCCCGACACAGATAGCAAGCATTCAATAAAGGCTAGAGATGACAATGATGATGACGGCAACTCTGCCTTCCATCCCTAACTTCAGTAAAGTGATAGCAACATCAAAGCCAAATCCTTCATTCAATAGGTCTCTTGAACATAGGATGAATATACACCTCCTCCAAGTGTGCTGCTCTTAGCGGAAAGTACTCTCCTTGCAGCATCCTTCCTCTTTCCTCTATCTCTGGGCACTCAAATGTGACCTCAAGGTAGACAAAGCAGGCAACTCACCTTTTCTTGCATACATAAGGCCTGGACAAGCCAGACTCCAGAGGAAATTAACTAACTAGCTAAAATGAATTAAACACAAGAACCTCTCTGAAACCAATCCTCAGGACAGCTCATAGCAAGAATCAATATTATCACTGATTCTTGACCTTTTCTCCTTCCACCTCAAAAATAACTTCTGGGACATGAGGTGGGCTAATTACTTCCATGTGAGCCAGGAGTACCTTTCCCTGGGAAAGGCAGAAATAATGTTACAGAAAAAAACACCTTGAGGCAGGGGTGAATGTCAGGGCCCTCAGGCCTCTCAGAGAACACTGTATCTCAACCACCCTGGCATCTGCTCATGATGTCTCTGGGACATGGTTTATGGGGTGTGGACTGGGGGGTGTCAATATCCCAATATCCAACAAACAAGAAACCCCTCACTCTGGTGTGTTAGGGAAAGAAGAATCACTTAAGGAGCATGCTGAGGAAGAGTGTGGCATTTGTATAAGAAGTCATAACATAAGAAATCATGAAAGGGGTGGCCCCTGTGACTCAAAGGAGTAGGGCACCGGCCCTATATACCGGAGGTGGCAGGTTCAAACCCAGCCCCGGCCAAAAACTGCATTTAAAAAAAAAAAAAAGAAAAGAAAAAGAAGAAATTACGAAAGGTAGGAAATTCCCCCTTGCTAAAATATAAGCTCCATGAGGGTAAAAATTTTTATCTGTTGGGCCCATTGCTACCATATTTAGCACCTAGAACCTGTTAAAGAAAAAACTATTCAATGATACTTGTTTTTTGCTTTGTTTTGTTTTATTTTTTTGTAGAGACAGAGTCTCATGTTATCGCCCTCGGTAGAGTGCCATGGCGTCACACAGCTCACAGCAACCTCCAGCTCCTAGGCTTAGACGACTCTCTTGCCACAGCCTCCCGAATAGCTGAGACTACAGGCACCCGCCACAACGCCCGGCTATTTTTTTGTTACAGTTCGCTGGGGCTGGGTTTGAACCCGCCACCCTCAGTATATGGGGTCGGCGCCTTACTGACTTGAGCCATAGGCGCCGCCCTCAATGATACTTGTTAAAATACAGTGAGGAAAACTTTATCAGGACCACTATCACAACAGGTGTAGGGAACACTGCAATGGGGTCTTATGAGCAAAGGACAACTGTGTGTGAAGCCTCCCTAATATCCCATTTCTCCTCTCCAGATCCTCTCTGCAATCTAGAGAAGCCACTGAGGAAATCTCCAGCTGGGAGGACAGAGATTAGGCTCAACAGTTTAGGTAAGTGGGAATTTATAGCCAAGGAGAGGCAGGGGTGGGTAGATACAAAATGACTAGAAGAAAACATCAGAGGTAAGGAAATTCCTGCTGAACTGATCTAATAAGATTCTTGCAGAAGACAGGCCAGGGAGATCAGACATCACCTGAGGGACAGCGGAGGATGAAGAACCTGATCAGATATCAAGAGTGATTATGTATGAAGGATGAGGGTTCTGGCTAAACTGACTTACCAGAGTTCTCTTCTAAAAGTAGATTCCACAGGGAAAAGCACAGATGGGCCTAGAAAAGGTTCAGGCCCTAACTAAAGTTGGTCAGGCGAAGAATCTTTATCAAACCATCTGGAACATAGTGGACACTCAAACACTTGTGCAATGAATGAAAGAGAGGGAGAAGCAGAAATCCAATAACGGTTGAGGACATAGGCTTTGAGTCGAATGAAACTGGATTCGAATCTTTTTTTTTAGCTACTTACTAGCTGTGTGACTTTAATCAAGCACTCAACCTCTCAGATACTCAATCCCTACACCATAGGTTCTTGTAAAGTGACATGCATTAGGCCACTGAGAATGCCTAGCTCACGGAATCGCTCCATAAATGCTGGCTGTTAGCTATGATCATCTCCTTTCCCCCTTACACCACTCTGTCAAAATCTCCATGATTTGGGGCAGAAAAGAAAAGCAGGCACCATAAAGAATCAAAGGATCTGGGGAGTGCCCTGTTCCATCCTGCCCCTCCACCACGGGTGTGTCTGCCCTGCCCCCAACACCTTTCCAACCTTTTGTTCTGTAAAGCCCCTGTCTGCCCGTCCCCTCTCTACAGGGACCTTCCTTCAGTCTTCCTCCTCCTCCTCCTCCTCAGGAGAGGATGTGACTATCCGTGTGCTGAGGAATTGGCAGCAACACGCACACCCAAAATTGATCCAGCACTGGAAGAAGCTGCGTGTAGCAGGGGGAAGAGACAGCACCCCAAGAGGCACCCAGCGGAGAACCTACCAGAATCTAAGAACCAAGACAGTCTCTCCTATACTCACTCTTTTATTCTCACCTAGCAATATCCCATAATATATTCATTTAATTCTTACAAAGTAACACATTCTCAAACTGCTCCTGGGAGGAAGGTTTTTCCGAGATGAATCCCGTTTCTCCTGACAGCTCCATTTGCTATGCATCTCAGTATGTCAGTGACAATTTCCTGGACAACTTCCAGCCCAGGGTGGGAGGTGGAAATAGACCTTATGCCTGAAAAGCCCGGAGCCAACATCACAGAATTGCTAAAGATTTGTCTTGGAAAAGATTTGAGTAACTCACTGAGCTGACTATAGACTCCAGGTTTCCTAAAGACTTGGGTCCAGACAGAATTTAGGAATTTCAGATTTTTAAGTCATAAACCAAAATCTTGTACCATTAAGTGGTGTTTGTGAATGTTTATGTGCACAAAGGAAGAAAATGGGCAGGAAAAGAGACTCATAAGAGAGTGTCCTTTCGAAAAAACTCCTGATGTCATAGGAATGGAGCTGCAGGAGACAGCTGCAAAGAGGGGACATAAACACACATTTGGACTGATTTATGCCTTCTCTGGCTGAATTCAACTTGTTCAGAGGTGCCTGCCACATACAGATCTAGAACCCACTCCTCTGGCCCTGAAATAGTAAGCTAAGCAAACCACATATCAAGATCACCACCTTTAAACAGGATTCAGAAGGAAGTGGGGAGGAAGAGCCCACAGACCTAGTGACAGCACCCTTCCACAGGTCAGCCCAGGCCCACACTGCCTCTGTTACTGACTAAGACTCTTAGCCACCAGAATACATGTACTCTCACCCACAGGGCTGGAATATGATTTAGCCCAGAGAAAAGAACAAATGAAAGATGTAAGGGCAGCCAGCCACAGTGATCTCTCAATGTCCTAAGGAACAGAGTGATTATAGCACACACACTACACTGTGGGACGAAGCACAGAATGATTATAGTACACATACTAACTACAGCAATTTTGGAAAGACCTCATTCTTATAAGTAGCATCCCAGTTTTATTAAAGCCAGTAATATACCCAGAAAACCATTATTTCCTAGCCTTCCTTGAAGCTATCTCTGACCATGTTTTCTGGTTCCAGCTAATAAGATACAAGCAAAAGTGTGTAGGCCTTTCAGAAAGACTCCTTTAAAGAAGGCTCTCAGATGGGAGAGCAATTTTTTGTCTTTCTCTTCATTTCTTTTCCTTTGTGTTTGCCCTGGAACCAGAAATGAGATTGAGCTCCACCAGCCACATCTGACCATGAGGTTAACTCTCAGTGATGGAAACCATGTGCTAGGGATAGCAGAGTCAGGTCAAGATAAACTCTTACCTGTCAATCCATAGAGTGGACCATGTAACTACCATGCTGCAGCTAAAGGGCCAGAACTTCCCTTCGTCTAGATAGAAGAAGGGAGGCAAACTCTCTAACCACAGAGTTGTCAGAGCTTCCCATCTCTAAGCTTCTTTTACAGAATATCTTTCATGTTTAAGCTATATTTTGCAATTTGCAACTAAAACTAACCCTAATTGACGTAATAACCAAAACAGAGACACCATGTTTTTGCCTTTAGAGCTTCCTTTAGTAACTAAGGAACATAGTATACAGTCTTACATGGCAACTGAATAGACCCTCACCACAGCAGCTTGTCCTGCTTACAGAAAACAGCTTTGCCTGGAGTTTCTTAAGTTTAAAGCCCTGCTACTAAGAAAAGAGCAGAGCTTTTCTCAGGGAGTTAAGGGCAAGGAAGACTCATCCCTAAAACATTAAATATTCCCGGGTGGTGCCTGTGGCTCAAAGGAGTAGGGCACCAGCCCCATATACCGGAGGTGGCGGGTTCAAACCCGGCCCCAGTCAAAAACCGCAAAAAAAAAAAAAAAAAAAGTTAAATATTCCTTATTACCCATAACTAAAGTCCTAGGATAAGCTCACCAAGTGAAGCAGCATGATTTGATGATCTCCTAAGTGGTCCCTGTATGGCATAAACCTATGCATTTTATTCACCAATTATTAAAAAAATGATGCGAACTCCAAGCTCTCTCAATGCAAACCTTAACAAACTTCCCAACCCTACTTAACTCATCCTCAGTAGGATCATTTTAGGCCCTGAAGCCATACTGTTAAGGTGTTCTAGAAGTTTCCTAAAATGTCGAGAGACTGAGCTGGCCTCACTCCATGCAGTGGTGAAGATGATAACAAATGGCTGGAAGCAGTTACAGAAGAAAACAGAGCTACAGCTGGGTTCCATCCTCTCCAGCCTAAGGTGTCCATTGGCCTGGCCTCTCAGCATCAGCCTCATCCCCATCCCCTGCTAAAGGTGGAACAGACTTGCTTCTTTATCCCAAAAGCCAGAAAGAATCCTCAACAAGTCAAATTGAACTGTCCATCTGTGGAGTAAAGCACCACCACCCACACACAGCAGCCAGCAAGGCCAGAACTAACCACAAGAAGGTGCTTAAGAGGTGGTGGTTCTGTTCTTAGGGCCTGTTTGAGTCATCATGGTTTTAAATGCAACCAGCATTAGCAGTGATTTATAATGATGACTCCCTACATTTGAAAAAGGGGTAGGTAGGGGAGAGGGGCAGGATTATTTTTACTAGTAAAAAATTAGATAGGTTAAGGAAATAAATACTCCTCCTTCCCCATGGGACAGAATCTTATGGGGCAGAAAAATAAAGATAAATAAATAAAGGAGGCAGGGGGACTGGAAAGGCACAGAAAAAAAAAAAAAAAAAGATCAACAAGATGGATGACAAACCTTATAAGGCAAGAGTGAAGAAATCAGACTCATTTGACATGAAGATGAAAAAAATTCATGATAGGCTCGGTGCCCATACCTCAGTGGTTACAGCGCCAGCCACACACACCGGGGCTGGCAGGTTCGAGCCCAGCCTGGGCCTGCTAAACAACAACTATAATTTTAAAAAAACAGCCAGATGTTGTGGCAGGCACCTGTACTTCCAGCTACTTAGGAGGCTGACACAAGAGAATTACTTAAGCCCAAGAGTTTGAGGTTGCTGTGAGCTGTGACGCCCGCCACAGCTACCAAGGGAGACAGAGTCTCAAAAAAAAAAAAAAACAATTCATGATAGCTTCCCTGCCTTTAAGATCCAGTAATGTTCCAGTGTACTCTGTATACGAAAAGCATTTACTATTTGTTGACTGACTGATTAGCAACAGGAAGTTTCTCTCTTAGCCTCCTGGGAAGAGATGAAGACAAAATGTGCCTTAAAAACAGCAGAATGGGGTGGCACCTGTGGCTCAAAGGAGTAGGGCACCGGCTCCATATGCCAGAGGTGGCGGGTTCAAACCCAGCCCTGGTCAAAAACTGCAAAAAAAAAAAACAAAAACAAAAACAGCAGAATGGTTGGGACAAGTCCTCTTCACTTCCAGGACTGAGATGGTCGGCCTGCTTTCCCCAGTGCATGAGTTCCCCCAATCCCACAGTAGGCTGCCCATCTTTCAGCACACAGTTGGTAGGTGCTCTGCACCAGACAGTGAGCTCACTGGGGCAACAACGCACATCTTACTGCTGTGTTGTGTGTGTGATAAGAGTGTGTATGTATACATGTGTGTCTCCCACAAACTGGCTCCTAGCGTATAATAACGAAATTTTACAAAAAGGTAGCCACGAAAATTCTGGCCCTCTAGTGAGGGGAGACAGACAGCACACAAGTGAGCCTTGACATATAAAGAGAAAACATTCTATAGCAGAAAACCAAGAGGGGAGAACAGGAAGTGCTAGGTGTGCTGGGATAGGGCTGCACTGTTGCCCAGGGTGGCAAGTGGGAGCAGAGGTGGGAGGGCAAGCCTCAGGATGAAGCGGGGGCATGGGAAGAGCACATGCTCAATAAGAGAAGGGGTTGGCAAGGTGGATTAGCAAGGCAGGGAACAAGGCGACCTCGTGGGACTCTGTGGGGCTCCATGAGGGCTTTAGCTTCATGCCACTGCAGAGGTCTGGACAACTACCCACTAGCCCTGCTGGACCTCCCAATTAATCCCGAATAAGTCCAAACAGATCCATGGAGCTCCCGACAAAGCATATACACCAACTCCTGGAGTTTCCTTCCCATACAGCAGATGCCCATCTCCAGTGTGGCAAGGGGTAGCCCAAACCCAAGATGGGGATGAGAGAACAGGGGGCAACAGGAGGAAAGCAAGAGAAGCTGGGAGGTCTTCACCCCAAATCTTCCCTGTGACTATGCCTGCCCCAAGCTATTCTGGAGCCAGCTTCCCTTCAAAGGCAGGCTCCAGTCCCCCTTCTGCCACTACCTGCTCTAATGCCTGGGCCACCTGCAGCTGCTCTTCAGCACCACCTCACCTTCCCAAGAGCAAGGGGGTTCTGCAGGACCATGAGACTTATCTTTGAAAATCTACTATCTGAGGTTTCAGTTCCTGGCCAAATCCCCCGGCCTAGTTCCTGGACATTCAAATGGAGACAAACCATAAGATCTATAGCAGAAAGGATTCAAAAGGAGGCAAAGACAGAAAAGGGCTTCACACATGTAATTCTCTAGGCCAATGTCTGTAGAGAGGGGTAAGTTTGTCAATCAATGTTTGCTGACTGTTTATGGCATGGCACACGTGATGACTGCTCAAAGAGACTCACAAAAAGTAAGACTCCATTCCAATCCTCCAGAAGCTCAGGATCCTGGAAATCAAGGGAAAGAAATAATGCAAGTGATACAATAAACCAGCAAACATCTCCCAAACTGCATGGCCAGCCCATCTATGGGAGGAAAGGGATGGTCAGGGTTTAGGTAAGCAAAGAAGAGAGGGAGGGAGGTGGAGGAAACCAGGAGGCAGAGCTACCCAGCAGGAGATTGCTGGAAGCTTTGGGAATCTGGCAGGAAAGCTGATAAGGGATGTGAAAGGGGGACGGGAGCCTTAAAAACACCAACAGGCTCAACCACAGTCAGGAGGGAGGCATTGAGTAAGATACAACTGCAGTCAGGCCACATCCAGGAGGCTTAGATGATCACCTGAGCATTAGATGAAGGGGGACCAGATTACAACTGTGACAATGGAAACCAAAATTTAAAAAGGGAAAATCATTTAACAAATTCCGAGCACAAATTATAACACATACAGTTTTAGATGCTGGGGATAAACAATTACCAAAACTTTCTGAAGACAGAAACAACAAAGCATATTAGATATACCGAGTATATAAACAAACTGATTTTATTCACTTATTTTCTGTATCCAGTTCAAGGGAAGAAAAGTGACAAACACTTTTATACTTCAATCAATGATGTCACTTTATCTACAACTTTCCTAGACTCCGAATGTTTAAAGGAAGACTCTCTTAGGGACACCCATGCATGAGATGACATGACAATCTCAGTGACAATGATTTTGCTCCCTGAGGTTTTATATAAATGTGGAGGAAGGATCTGACAATCTCCAGCTCCTAAGCAGTGTGGCGAGACAGTTGTTAACATGCGGTGGGCATACTTCACCCACTCCTTACCTGGCCATGGCCAAGCACAGAGGACTGTGGGCTGAGATTCGCAGAGCACATCTGATACCCCTTGGCGCTGAGCTGAGTGAGACCTTTCATCTGACCCTACTCCACCCCTGTCAAGTGCCCTATAAGCCACAGGAGTCACCACAAACTTGGCGAGGGAGTATAGTTAGGCTCCACTGATAACACGGCAGCCACTTGCACTGAGAGAACCAGGAAAGTCACTTCCACTGTGTCGCCTCCTAATCCACTCCTAAATCAATACCACAGGCTGGGAAGGTTTGCAAGGTAAGGTGCTCCTGGCTCCAGGCAAGTGGGCACTTTACCTACTGATCAACTAGCTCTGCTCAAACATGCACAAGGTTCCAGGAACATTTTTTACGGACCTGGTCCCTACCCACATCACAATGATAGTATAGTAAAATCTGAGACCATCATGGAAATTTTTTTTTTTTCTTTTGAGACAGAGTCTCACTTTGTCACCCTTGGTAAAATGCCGTGGCGTCACAGCTCACAGCAACCTCAAATCTTGGGCTTAAGCGATTCTCTTGCCTCTGCCTACCAAGTAGCTAGGACTACAGACACCTCCCACCCAGCTATTTTTTTTTAGGGACAAGGTCTCACTCTGGCTGAGGCTAGTCTCCAACCCTTGAGCTCAGGCAATCTACCTGCCTTGACCTCCCAGAGTGCTAGAATTACAGGAGTGAACCACCGCACCCGGCTGACCACCGTGCAGTTTTTAATGCAATGGCAGTAACAATGAAGGTACCAATAGAGACTTCCAAGTCTTCCCTGAAACAGAGGTCACTGTGTTTCCTAACCCCAGCCCACAAGACATTATAAACGGAGTGCTCAAAATGGTGTCACTACTGGAGCTGGAATTCCATGTTCTAACAAAAATGAAGAAATCAGGCTCTCCTCCTCAGCTAAAGCGGGAAATTGAAGAGCAAAGCTGGAGCAAGGCCAGCCTGCCACTAACCTCTATCACTGGGTTAGGCAGCACCCGGCCCTTCCTTCCTATCGCATTTTTATCTTACATGGTTGAGGCCAAATATGCAAAGCTCATGCTAGCTAAGGACATTGTTCCACATAGGACACCACTGACAATGCTAGAAGCCCCCAAATGTTGAGTCTTTACTTCTTTCAATGGTCTGCCCACATGAATTAACGCATGCCTTTGGATTCTGTCCACCATCTCCACACACAGCAATGTCCACACATATACCAACCATATTGGGTAGGAACAGGGTGGGAGCGTGTCAAAGGGATTAGCTCTGCAGAACCTTGGCAGTACGTGACACCAAAGACTTAAAATCAAACTCATGCACTTTTCTGCCACCTCCACACTGTCATAGAGCACATTCAGAACCCTCCAGACCATGAGGTTCTGCAGGTATGAAATTTGGTCCACAAATAAGCTTTCCCTTTAAAGATCTGCAGCAATTTAAAACCAGCTGGTTTCTGGTATGAGCCAGTCCTTAGAATGCAACTCTCACTTCATCTACAAATGACAAGGTTCAGTGATCTGTGTTTAAAAAAAAAAAAAAAGAACTGCTCTACAGTCAAACTTAAGACTCCACATACTGCTGGTTCAAGAACAAGGGGTTAGGGGATTTTATAAGCAGTAGCCACAAACACGGGCCTTGGCTACCGAAAGTAACTGCACTGCTAAAACTAAACATGGCTTAGCCTAGGTCTGAGAATAAGGGAAAATACTCCAAACAGAGGTACAATAGCCACAGAGGTCAAATGCAGGGACCCCTGTGGAGGCCTTGGTACAAGGTGGCCCAACCTAGGCAGGAGTGTCCCATCTAGTGTGAGAACTCTGACAGAAGGGGAAAATTACAGCCCAAAGAAATTCATGAATTCTCCTCTCCCCTTTCCCTCCCCACTTTTATTAGAAAAAAAAAAAAAAAAAAAAAAAACTATGTCTGTGTCTAAGAAAAGATGTTATTGGAAGAGTTCTTCTAAATTAAGAAACAATGGCTGACTTTTTAAAGGATTTCAGTAATACCTGGAATCTCTAAAAAGATCCTGGAACTAGTAAAGTGGTTATAATTTCAGTGCTTAAGAAAAGCACTGAAGGCATATCATTTCCACACAGTGATTTGAGTTAGTTTCCTACCACACATTTGAAAGGCTTTATTTTTGGTCTCCTACCTTAAAGAAAGTACGTATTCCATACCACACGCCGTGAAAATATTGATGATGATGATGATGACACCAGTAATAATTACATTTATGCTTTACTAATTACTTACTACTATGAATCAGGCATTGTTGAAGATACTATTTCTCCTTGTGAGCTAGGTATAGTTAATTACCAGCCTGATTTTACAGATAAGAAACAGAAAACAGAAAGGTTAAGTAACTTACCCAAAGTCACACAGTAAGTGATATAGCTGAAACTTGACCCCAGGAAGTCTGGAACTACTTAGACAAAACAGCCTCTATACTTCTATCTGCTATCACCTTAACCCAGAAACTACTGTAACAGTAGTTACAATTATCAGCAAATTACAGATGAAGGAGGAAACAAGAATTAAGAAAAGTTAGATAATTTGTCCAGCTAATAAGCAACTGAGCCAGCAAGTCAAAAATCTGTCTCTTGGCCAGGTAAGGCAGCTCACGCCTGTAATCCTAGCACTCTGGGAGGCCGAGGTGAGTGGACTACCTGAGCGCTCACAAGCTCAAGACCAGCATGAGCCAGTGAGAGACCTTGTCTCCAAAAATAGTCAGGTGTTGTGGCAGGTGCTTATAGTCCCAGCTACTCGGGAGACTGAGACAAGAGAATCGCTTAAGCCTAAGAGTTTGAGGTTGCTGTGAGCTATAACACCTCAGCACTCTACCAAGGGCAACTAAGTGAAACTGTCCCCCAAAAAAAAAACAATCTTTGTCTATCTCTATACTCTGTACTTTTTCACTTTACCACACTCTAGGGTGGTTGGATCAATGAACATGGGATCTCTATACAGACAGCTATTCCCACCACTAGAAGAAGTAACACTGTGTCCCAAGAGTATACAGGAGGGAAAGAAATAAAGAGAATCAGATAGGAGAGTCTGAGGGCAACCATCCTGTCTTGAGGAATCTGCTGTTTACTGCCAACTTCATCGCTCTTTAACAGAAATTTTATACTATCACATCCTGCTTTAAAAACATACATATTTATTATCTACTGCTTCATGTCTCCTGCCTGATTTCAAGTCCCCTTGACTCTAGTTACCCAACTTCATTCTAATTTCCCTAAGATACCTGCCCTCCAATCTGGTCAGCCAGCCCCACCCCCATTCCTCCCTCGGTCTTGGGTATGGGTATCTCCCCACACCTGAATGCTCCTCCTTTTCCAGCCAGCCCTACTTCAGAAACCTAAGACCTGTCCCCTCTACAGGGCCCCCAACCTCCTCTAGTCCTTTCTGAGCTCCTTTGCAGTTGCAAACAATATAATAGTTATTCACATCTAAACAGTATTGTTTGCCATTGTTTCTGTTTCCCCAGTGGAAAATTCTCCAGGGGGAAGAACCATGCCCTATCCTCAGGAGATGGGGATACTGGAAGGCTACAGAGGGCTTGGGAATCAGACTGAGACTAAGACTGAATCCTGACTCTGTCACACACTTAGCTGTCCAATTTCTAGTTAACTCACCTGTCAATGGCGACAAAAACAGTACCTACTTCACAGGGTATTTCTTTTTTTTTTTTTTTTTTTTTAAGACAGAGCCTCAAGCTGTCACTCTGGATAGAGTGCCGTGGCATCACAGCTCACAGCAACCTCCAATTCCTGGGCTCAAGCGAGTCTCCTGCCTCCACCTCCCAAGTAGCTGGGACTACAGGCGC
>CAUYRH010176093.1:0-46771 GCA_963574655.1 Perodicticus potto | reverse complement strand
CCTGAGCTGGCGGGTTTGAATCCAGCTTGGGCCCGCCAAACAACAATGATGGCTGCAACCAAAAAATGGCCGGGTGTTGTGGCAGGCGCCTGTAGTCCCAGCTACTTGGGAGGTGGAGGCAGGAGACTCGCTTGAGCCCAGAAGTTGGAGGTTGCTGTGAGCTGTGATGCCACAGCACTCTATCCAGGGTGAGAGCTTGAGGCTCTGTCTCAAAAAATAAATAAATAAATAAATAAACAAACCAAGAATTATCCATTAGTGACTCTGTTACTCTAGTATGACACAAATAATTTTTCAAGTGCAATAAACATTACATAGTAAAATATCTCCAAGGAAACAAAGAAATAACAAATAGGAGATCCAGACCTATGAAGATTCAATATATTAGAAACACCATATGCAAATTATAAAATAACTATTTTCACATTGTTTCAAACTAAAAGTCATACAAATGTGTCCTCAACTCAAAAAACCTAAATATGAACTATTGTGAAAACAACCTAACAGGATTTTTATAAGTAAAAAGACAATAACCTAAATTAAAAACTAAATGGACGGCTCGGCACCTGTGGCTCAACGGGCTAAGGCGCCAGCCATGTACACCTGAGCTGGCGGGTTCGAATCCAGCCTGGGCCCGCCAAACACAATGACGGCTGCAACCAAAAATTGGCCAGGCGTGGCAGGCGCCTGTAGTCCCAGCTACTTGGGAGGCGGAGGCAAGAGACTTGCTTGAGCCCAGGAATTGGAGGTTGCTATGAGCTGTGATGCCACAGAACTCTTTATCCAGGGTGACAGCTTGAGGCTCTGTCTCAAAAAAAAAAAAAACTAAATGGACATGTATAATGGTGAATTAGACAATTAAAGAGAGAATTAATGAACTGGAAGTTAGGTCCGAAGAAATATCCAGAAAGCATAGAGAGATAGAGGAAAATATGAAAAGATAATTTATTGAAGAGGTATTAAAAGATGTGGAAGAAAAAAAAAGCTGAGAATTGAAGAAAGGAAGAATGGGAGAGAGCAATTTCTGAAGGGATGCTGAGAATTTCTAAGAACTGATAAAAGACAATTCACAAGTACCCACAGAATAATGGCTAAAAGATGTGAACATGCATTTCACAAAATAGATAGTTCAGCATGTCTGAAATGGCATATGAGCTCCCCATACGATGTCTCAATTCTGAATTTTTCCCATCTCCCTCTGTTACACACTTTTTTATGTGCTCCCAGATTCTTTCTACCTTCTTCATAAATGTGTAAAGTAGCATGAGAATAAGAGCTCTTTCAACAGTGAGTTTAACCTTGCCTGACCTAAGCAAACCTCCTTTTGGATAAAGGGAGTTTGGGGCATCATATATGTTTTCCCAACTCTTTGCCTAGAAGTTCCCTCTTCCTCCAATAAACCCTTACCTGTGTCTGCACTATGTGTCCTTAGAGGTGTTTTCCCTTGCAGTCTACTTGACATACATGAGAAGATGGAGAACACCTCAGCATAATCTAGCAAAACTGAAGGCACACATGCCCTGTTCTCAGGTATATAATATATACTATAGAGACGTTTTTGCACATGTGCAAAAGATACATGTACTTGAATGCTTTTAACAGCTTTGTTTGTAATAGACCCAACGGGAGTAAATCCAAATATCCATCAAATGTGGAATGGAGAATAAAATAAAATGGTACTTTTATATATAATGGAATTGTATACAGGAATGGAAATAAATAAACAGGCACTACAAAGAACATGAACGACTTTCACAAAACAATTTTGAGTCAGACGGCTTAGTCCTCATAGCACAGTGGTCATGGCACCAGCCACATACACCGAGGCTGGTAGGTTCGAACCCAGCCCGGGCCAGCTAAACAACAACGACAACTGCAACAAAAGAATAGCTGGGCGTTGTGGCTGGTGCCTGTGGTCCCAGCTACTTGGGAGTCTGAGGCAAGAGAATTGCTTAAGCCCAAGAGTTTGAGGCTGCTGTGAACTGTGACTCCATAGCACTCTACTGAGAGTGACATAGTGAGATTCTGTCTAAAAAAAAAAAAAATTTTTTTTTGAGTGAAATAACCAAATAAAAAAGGAAAACTAAATCATATTGTTCAGGGATACAGGACTGAAAAAGAGATGAAGACCAAGGAAGGGTGGTGTCTGTGGCTCAAAGGAGAAGGGCGCCAGCCCCATGTGCCGGAGGTGGCAGGTTCAAATCCAGCCCCGGCCAAAAACTACAAAAAAAAAAAAAAAAAAAAGAAGAAGAAGAAGAAGAACAAGAACAAGGACGAAATTATGATAAAATTCAGGTTTGTGACTGATTCTAGGGAAGGAGGAATGAAGCAATATGGAGGAAGAAGAACATGGGGCCTCTGGAGTGCTCACAGTATTTTTTTCCTTTACCTGGGTAAGAGTATATAAATGTTCACTTAAAGATATATGTTAAAATTTGTGGGAATATTTTATGCATTTTAAAAATATTTGTTTCATTTATTGGTATTTTAGAAGTTGGCATGTGGGCTCGGTGCCTGTAGCTCAGCAGCTCGGGCACCAGTCACATACACCATAGCTGGTGGGTTTGAACCCAGCCTAGGCCTGCCAAACAACAATGACAACTACAACAACAAAAAAAATAGCCAGGCTTTGTTGCAGGTGCCTATAGTCCTAGCTACTTGGGAGGCTGAGGCAAGAGAATTGCTTAAGCCCAAAAGTTGGAGGTTGCTGTGAGCTGTGATGCCATGGCACTGTACCAAGGGTGACATAGTGAGACTCTGTCTCAAAAAAAAAAAGAAAAGAAGTTTGCATAAGATAAAATTCATCTTTTTGATATACATTTCTATGAATCCATCTATCGCTTCTTCCTTCCTTTTTTTTTTTTTTTGAGACAGAGTCTCCCTTGTGTCACCCTGAATAGACATGGCATCATCATAGCTCACAGTAACCACAAACTCTTGGGCTCAAGGGATGCTCCTGCCTCTGCTTCCAAATAGCTAGAACTATGGGCACTCACCGCAATGCCCAGCTGATTTTTTCTATTTTTAGTACAGACAGGGTCTCAGTCTTGCTCAGGCTTGTCTTGAATTCCTGAGCTCAGGTGATCCATCTGCCTTAGCCTCCCAGAGTGCTAGGAATATAGGCGTGAGCCACTGCGCCTGGCCACATGCATAGATAGATTCTTGCATTCACTACCTGACATATTAAAGAATTCCCTTCACACAATCAAACTGCCAAAAGCTAAGGACAAAGAGAGAACTTTGAAAGCAGGAAGAGTGCAACAACGCATAATGTATAAGGGATCCTCAGTAAGATTAACAGCTTAAAAATTCATTTCGGCTCGGCGCCTGTGGCTCAACACGCTAAGGCGCCAGCCACGTACACCTGAGCTGGTGGGTTCGAATCCAGCCCGGGCCCACCAAACAACAATGATGGCTGCAACCAAATAAAAAAAAAAATGGCGGGGCGTTGTGGCGAGCGCCTGTAGTCCCAGCTACTTGGGAGGCAGAGGCAAGAGACTCGCTTGAGCCCATGAATTGGAGGTTGCTGTGAGCTGATAGATGCCACGGCACTCTATCCAGGGTGACAGCTTGAGGCTCTGTCTCAAAAAAAAAAAAAAAAAATTCATTTCAATTCAAGTTGGGGGGAGGGGTAATGAGGGAGGTGAAAAGGATTGGGATGCTCTCACTGAATGGGCATGGGATGGGAGTGTTTGGCACACCTTTTGTGTGTAGGACATAACCACAAAAGGGACTCTACCTAACAAAATCAAAATCAAATATTTTGACCTGTTTGTTTGTACCCACACATTAAATTTAAATAAATTTCCTAAAAAAAAAAAAAAAAAAAAAATCAGATTCACGGACTACTTTTTATCAGAAACCGTTGAGGGTCAGAAAGGAACAGGCTGATATATTGAAAGTGACCAGAGAAAAAGACCAACAATCAAGAATTCTATATACAGGCCGGGGCGCTGGGGCTCATCCTATAATCCTAGCACTTTGGGAGGTCAACGCAGGTGGATTGCTTGAGCTTAGGAGTTTGAGATCAACCTGAACAAATGCGAGACTCTGTCGTTTTTTTTTTTTTTGTAGAGACAGAGTTTCACTTTATCGCCCTTCGTAGAGTGCCGTGGCGTCTCACAGCTCACAGTAACTTCCAATTCCTGGACTTAGGTGATTCCCTTGCCTCAGCCTCCCGTGTAGCTGGGACTGTAGGCACTTGCCACAACGCCAGGCTATTTTTTGTTGTTGTTGTTGCAGTTTGGCGGGTGCTGGGTTTGAACCTGCCACCCTCGGTATATGGGGCCGGTGCCCTGCCCACTGAGCCACAGGCGCTGCCGGAGGCTCTGTCTTTAAAAAAATACCCAGGCTTGGGCAGTGTCTGTGGCTCATTGAGTAGGGCGCTGGCTCCATATACCAAAGGTGGCGGGTTCAAACCCGTCCCAGGCCAAACTGCAACAAAAAAATAGCCGGACATTGTGGCGGGTGCCTGTGGTCCCAGCTACTTGGGAGGCTGAGGCAAGAGAATTGCTTAAGCCCAGGAGTTGGAGGTTGCTGTGAGCTGTGACGTCATAGAACTCTACTGAGGGTGACAAAGTGAAACTCTGTCTCTTAAAAAAAAAAAAAAAAAACCCAGGCATTGTGGCAGGCATCAGTAGTCCCAGCTACTCTGGAGGCTGAGGCAAGAGGATCTCTAGAGCTTAAGAGACTGAGGTTGCTGTGAGCTATGTATGACACCACAGTACCCTGCCAAGGGTGACAAGGTGAGACTCTGCTTAAGAAAAGAATTCTATATCCATCCAAACATCCATCAAAAAATGAGAAAAAAATCAAGATATTCTTAGAACAACAACAAAAAACCCCCCAAAAAACCCTGAGAGACTTTTTCACGGACAGATTTGCTTTACAAGTAATATTAAAATGAATTCTTCAAGCTGAAATGAAAGAACACTGGATAGTAATTTAAATCCATATAAAAAAATAAAGAGCACTCAGGCCAGGTATGTTGGCTCATGCCTCTATTCCCAGCACTTTTGGAAGCTGAGGAGGGAGGATTGCTTGAGGCTAAGAGTTCAAGACTAGTCTTGGCAACATAATGAGACCCTATCTCTTCAAAATTAAAAAAAAAAAAGCTGGGCAATTTTGTGGCACACAACTGTAGTCCTAGTTACTCAGGAAACTGAGGCAGGAGGATCAGTCAATTAATAGCTAGCTTGCTGGCACCAGTCAAGAGAACCACACAAGCAAATATAAAAGACAGTCTAAAAGTGCTTTGTTTATAACTTTTTCTCCCATATAATTTAAAAGACAACTGCATAAAGCAATAATTACAAATTTGTATTACAACTCAAGACAATACAATCAAGTCAAATAACACAATTAAAAAGTGGGCAAAGGATCAAATAGACATTTTTTTCTCTTTGTTTTTTCAGGGGAAAGCGCGAACGCAGTCTCCCACTACCACAAATTATGCAGTCGAGTTTCCCACATTTGGGGAAATATCCAGAGTGCGATGGATAAACCTCGCCCTGGGAAAACCACCTTCGTGATCATGGTCTCTTCCCTGCCAGGTAAGTGTAGACATTTTTTTCTGAAGAAGGTCTACAAATGGCCAATAAGCACATGAAAAGATGTTCAACTTAATTAGTCATCAAGGAAATGCAAATCAAGCTCAGAGCCTGTAGCTCAGTGGCTAGGGCGCCGGCCACATACACAGGGGCTGGTGGGTTTGAACCCTGCTGGGGCCTGCCAAACAACAATGAGAACTACAACAACAACAACAAAAATAGCTGGGCATTGTGGTGTCAGGCACTTGTAGTCCCAGCTACTTGGGAGGCTGAGGCAAGAGCGTTTGAGGTTGCTGTGAGCTATGACAGCACTGCACTCTACCGAGGACGACATAGTGAAACTCTTTCTCTAAATAAATAAATAAAATAAAATAAAAAGGGAGGACATTCTGAAGATGCTATAACATGAATGAAGCTTGAAGACATTAGGCTAAGCAAATACTTACATGAGAGTAGTCAAATTCATGGAGATAAAAGAACACAGAATGGTGGTTGCCATGGATTTGGGCAAGGAATGGGGAGTTATTGTTCAATGGGTATAGAATTCAGTTGGTTTTGTTCTTTTTTTTCTTTTTTCTGAGACGGCAATTTGCTCACTTTCCTTACTTCTTCTGCTAAGTACAGTTTAAAAGTCTGGGCTGGAGTGCGGTGGTGTGCTCATAGCTCCTGAGTAGCTGAGACTACAGGAGCACACCACAATGCCAAGAGCAGTTATTTTATTTTATTTTATTTTTGAGACAGCCTCTCTTTGTCACCCTTGGTAGAGTGCCAGAGATGGAGTCTTGTTCTAGCTAAGGGTGGTATCAAACTACCTACCTCAAGAGATCCTCCTGCCTTGGCCTCCCAGAGTGCTAGGATTACGGGCATGAGCCACTGCACCTGGCCAATTTTATTTTTTTTTTGAGACAGAATCTTGCTCTGTTGCCTGGGCTAGAGTGCAGTGGCGTCATCATAGCTCACTGCAACCTCCAACTCTTGTGCTCAAGCAATCTTCCTGCCTCAGTCTCCCCCATAGCTTGCACTACAGGAATGTGCCATGACACTTGGATAATTTTTCCAATTATTTTTGGAGAGACAGGGTTTTACCATGGTGCTCAGGCTGGTCTGGAATTCTTAGGCTTAAGCAATTCTCTCTTCTCAGCCTCCCAAAGTGCTAGGATTACAGGCGTGAGCCACTGCACCCAGCCCAGACTTTTAAACTGTACTTAGCAGAAGAAGTAAGGAAAGACTACATTACTTGATCTTCTTGGCAGTTTCTACTGCTCTTTTTGTTTGTTGTATTTGTTTGTTTGGGGGGCACATAACGGGCTTTCCACATTTCCTTTATTTTTCCTCATGCTCTCCCACCTCCTTTCCTGTCGTGTGCCGCTTTCTCAGAGCGAGCTGCTGGCTGTGCTCTCTGGGCACTGCACCATCTCTCCTTGGACCTCCCTTCACCTCTTTTTCTCATTTCTGTGATCTTCCCCCTAGTCAGTCTGTAGTGTCCATAGTGCCTGAAGGAAACACAGAGGGAGAAGCAGAGCAGCCTCTGCAGGGATCACATTCGACCTTAGCTCTTCCCTCTTCCCTCTCCCTCTTTTTCCAGGAGCACTTTCGTGTGCAACCAGATCCCATTTCAGGCTGTGTCCAGGGAATCCCATCTAAGATAATGGGTTTATCGTAAGTGCTGAATAAATGGCGGTTTGAATGGCAACGTAGTCCCATCATACTGGGTCACATTGAGGGAAGAGGCCTTGCTGGAGCTCCTTCTCCTGCCCAGGCAGCTCCTTCTCCACATACACACGCATACACGTGGCACCCACAGCTCCTGCACCCCCACCACCCCAGTGCCTTCTGCAGCTGAGCCGCTCCTCAGAGGAAATAGGTCTTCAACCTTGACTCATGGTGGGCTTTTTGGTTTCAGGTGAGACCAAAAGAGGGATGTCCTTGTTTCACTCAACAAGGAGCAGAGAGATGGCTGACAGCTTCCTGGTACCTGCTCCTGGCCTGGCCTGACTCTGGGAACACCATGCTGTGGGACCCGTGCAGGCACCACTGCCAGGCCAGCCAGCGTTAAGCCTGCTGAGCAGCCTCCCCCACCAGAGCATTCCACCAACAGCCACAGTGTGTCTTGGCAAAGTGAAGTCCTAGGCCTCACTCCAGGAAGGGTTGGGGAACAGCCCAGACAAACCATCTTTCTCCACAGAAGCCAAAGCTGTCTGGACTTGAGCCCATACCAGCCTGAAAGTGGCTGGATCCTTCCCCACCCATCTAAAGGTGAACTCAGTTCTGGGTGAGTGGGTGGTGTGTGAAGGGGGCAGGCTCCCAGCTGGGTGGAACCTGAAGACAAGCAGAGGGGCAGGGAGCCAAGCCAGGGGCTTTTCTGCCCCACACTGACCCTGAGCCAGGCCTTCGGGAGCCTCCTCTGGGGGCGCCCGCCCAAGGCCCTGGCAGTTTAGCCTGAGTCTCCTCCCCCATAAACCAGCCCAGGGTACATCAAGGACCGTTTTCACGGCCAGGCTAGCAGGGGAGGGAGCTGGAAAGGCTCCAGGGAACCAAGATGCTTGGATGGTGGCCCCAAGGAACAACAAACCTGCTACTTAACAGCATTTTTCCTTCCCCCTTTTTAACACTTGGCTCCTTCTCTCTCAAGGAATAAAATAGTCAAAAACAAAACAAAACAACAACAACAACAACAAAAATAAACGTGCAAAACGGCCTTGTTTCTGTTTCTGCCCTGGGGAAGCCTCTTCTTCTTCTCTTCCATTCTGTCTCCAATGGACTCTGCATACTCAGAACACTCCTGCCCACTTCTCTTGGCAGTCTTTGCAACTTCAAATCCAGAATCTCTGTGCTCCCCCGCCAAGGTTCAGGCAAGGAGAGGGAGGTTTGGGCACCTTCACCTTTGGGAAGCGACTGGAGGCAGGGGCTCCTAGGCAAGACCACTGGGGTCTTTTCTGGATCTCCAACAAAAGGGACCCAGAGCTAAAGAGTCCAACTGGGGTAGAGTCAGAATGTTTAGAAGAGAAAGGTAAAAGATGATTAGAACCAAGGTGGAATGACTTAGTGTTTTTGTTGTGCTTTTTCCTCTCCTGCTCCCACACGGTAGCAGAAGCTAGCTTGACAGTATGAAGAGCTGAAGTGCTCTGTAGATCTTTTTGTTTCCTGGAAGCCTAGTTTCTCAAGAAGTAGAAAAGGGTGAGGGCCAGTACGCGCAAAGTGCGGGGTGATGGGGAGAGCTATGTGCTAACAATTGGTCTACCCTGGGTAAGAGATATATGACAGTTTACCATTAAACATAATTAGACCAGTTAATGCAAAGGTTTAAAATGAGACATATAACTAATATAATTCAGCACATTAACAAAATAATGGAGAAAGCCATTTGATTATCTTAATGTATTCAGAAAAACATTTAATAAAATTGGTATCTGCATAAAATTTTAAAAATGTTTTAGGAAGTTATGAGTGGGGCCAGGTATGGTGGCTCATGCCTGTAAACAAGCACTTTGGGAGGTCAAGGTGGGAGGATCACTTTAGCCCAGGAGTGTGAGGCTGCCTTGAACTATGATGACACCACTGTACTTTAGCTTGACTGACAGAGTGAGACTCTATTTAAAAAAAAAAAAAAAAAAGAATTTTAGAAAGAGAAGGATATCTATAAACAAAACAAATGCTTAATGGTAAAATTTTGGTAAACAAATGCTTAATGGTAAAAGTTTTCCTTCCAGGAACAGAAACTGAACAAAAATATCTACTATTACACCTGTATTCAACATTGCATTGGAAGTTCCAGCAACTACACGTAGGCAAGAAAAATACATGAAAATAAAAAAAAATAAGGACTGGAAATGGAAAAACAAAACTGTCCCTGTTCAAAGATGATATAATTATGTACCTAAAAAAATCCAGGATAGTCTATGGATAAGTGAGGTGAGCAAGATTGCTGGATATAAGGTTATTTATTTATTTATTTATTTTGTAGAGACAGAGTCTCACTTTATCGCCCTTGGTAGAGTGAGGTGGCATCACTCAGCTCACAGCAACCTCCAACTCTTGGGCTTAGGCGATTCTCTTGCCTCAGCCTCCTGAGTAGCTGGGACTACAGGCACCCGCCCCAGCGCCTGGCTATTTTTTTGTTTTTTTGCAGTTCGGCTGAGGCCGGGCTTGAACCCATCACCTTCGGTATACGGGGCCGGTGCCCTACCCACTGAGCCACAGGAGCTGCCCTGGATATAAGGTTATTACACAAAAATCCATTGTGTTGGCTTGGCGCCATAGCTCAGTGACTAGAGCGCCAGCCACATATACCAAGGCTGGCAGATTTGAGCCCAGCCCAGGCCTGCTAAACAACAATGAAAACTACAACCAAGAAATAGCTGGGCATTGTGGCAGGTGCCCGTAGTCTCAGCTACTCGGAAGGCTGAGGCAGGGGAATCACTTAAGCCCAAGAGTTTGAGGTTGCTGTGGGCTGCGACACCATAGCACTCTACAGACATAGTGAGACTCTGTCTCCAAAAAAACAAACCAAAAAGAACAAAAATAAAAAATCCACTATGTTTCTATGTATTTGCAACAAATGGAAAATAAAATTAAGAAAATTATATCATTTATAATAGCATAAAATAATCAAATACAAATACTTAAGGAATAAATGAAATATTTGTAAGACTTTTACACAGAGGCCCATAGCTCAGTAGTTAAGGCGCTGGCCACATACAACGAGGCTGGTGGGTTTGAACCTGGCCTGGGCCTGCTAAACAATAATGATAACTGCAACAAAAAAATAGCTGGGTGTTGTGGCGATTGCCTGTAGTCCCAGCTACTTGGGAGGCTAAGGCAAGGGAATTGCTGAGCCCAAGAGTTTGAGGTTGCTGTGAACTGTGACACCACAGCACTCTACTGAGGGTGACATAGTGAGACTCTGTCTAAAAAAAAAAAAAAAACAAAAATGGGTGGCGCCTGTGGCTCATCGAGTAGGGCGCCAGCCCCATATACAGAAGGTGGCGGGTTCAAACTCGACCTCGGCTGAACTACAAAACAGAAAAATAGCCGGGCGTTGTGGCGGGCACCTGTAGTCCCAGCTACTCGGGAGGCTGAGGCAAGAGAATCGCCTAAGCCCAGGAGTTGGAGGTTGCTGTGACCTGTGTGTCTTCACAGCACTCTACCGAGGGCGATAAAGTGAGATTCTGTCACTACAAAACAAACAAACAAACAAACAAACAAACAAACAACAAAAAAGAAGTTTTAGAAGATCTTAAATAAATTGAGGACTATACAACATTTATATATTAAAATACTCAATATTTTAAAGATATCAATTCTTCATTAATTGATTTATAAGTTTAATGCAAATACAACAGTTTTTTTTTTTTTTTTTGTGGAGACAGAGTCTTACTCTATCACCCTCGGTAGAGTGCTGTGGAGTCACAGCTCATAGCAACCTCCAGCTCTTGGGCTTAGGCGATTCTCCTGCCTCAGCCCCAAGTAGCTGGGACTACAGGCGCCCGCCACAGCACCTGGCTAATTTTTGATGCAGTTCGGCCGGGGCCGGGTTTGAACCCGCCACCCTCGGTATATGGGGCTGGCACCCTACTCGCTGAGTCACAGGAGCCACCCACAACAGATTTTTTAAAAATAGAAATCAATAAACTGATTATAAAGTTTGTATGGAAGTGCAAAGGACCAAGTGTTAACTAAGATAATCATGAAGAACTAAGTTGGATGACTTGACGTACTAGGGGTCAAAACTTACTATAAATCAAAAGTAATAAAGATAGTGTGGTATTGGCATGGGATAGATGAAAAGACCAATAGATCAGAATTTTAGAATCCCTGGCCGGGCACAGTGGCTCACACCTGTGATTCTAGCACTCTGGGAGGCCAAGGTGGGTGGATCATTAGAGCTCAGGAGTTTGAGACCAGCCTGAGCAGGAGCAAGATCCCCTCTCTACTAAAAATAGAAAAAAAGGCTTGGTGCCCGTTGCATAGTGGTTAGGGCACCAGCCATATACACTGAGGCTGGTGGGTTCAAACCTGGCTTGGCCATCTAAAACAATGACAACTGCAACAAAAAATAGCCAGGCATTGTGGTGGGAGCCTGTAGTCCTAGCTACTTGGGAGGCTGAGGCAAGAGACTTGCTTAAGCTCAAGAGTTTGAGGCTGCTGTGAGCTGTGACGCCATGGCACTTTACCAAGGGCAACATAGTGAGACTCTGTCTCAAAAAATAAAAAAATTTAAAAAAGATTAAAATAGAAAAAAAATTAGTGGTGTGTTGTGGCAGGTGCCTGTAAGTCCTAGCTACTCTTGGGAGGCTGAGATAAGAGGATCACTTAAGCCCAAGAATTTGAGGTTGCTGTGAACTATGATGCCGCCATGGCACTCAACTCAGGATGACTGAGTGAGACTCTATCTCAAAATTAAAAAAACAAACAAACAAAAAAAGAATCCCCATACATATATGAACAATTTGATTTATTGAGAAAGGAAAAATAAATCTTTTGCTTTTTAGTGATCCAGAGAAAGCAGCAGGCAGCTGCAAAAGAACTCCTCCTCTAAAGATAAGAACAAACTTTACACTGAGCTAAAATAACCTTGAAAAACAAAAGTAAAAAAGACTCTGTAACTAAGAACAATACCCTGGTTTCTAACATCTGTAGGCATAACTGTGTAACTGACATTGAACTGAAGAAAAGAAAAAGGTATAAAAGGGTTTGGAAAAAAAACTGTTCCCTGGAACTCAGCATTTCACGCCTGAGTTCTCTATATTGTTGGTGTTAAGTGTCTCTTTGTTTTAATCCACCGTTTTCCTGCAACATTATGACAAAGTTTCTAGTGTAGTGAAGTAGAGGGAAAAGATAGTCATTTCAATAAATGGTGCTGGGACAAGTGGTTATCCAAGTGAAAAATAATTAAACTTGACCACACAAAAAATCAATTCTAGCTAGAGGGTGGATCTAAATATAAAAGCTAAAAACAAGAAAGCTTCAAAAATATTTTCTTTAAGGCAGGGGAAGATTTTAAAAAAGGATCCAAGAAGCACTAACCATAAAGAAAAGATTGATAACTTAGACTACATTCAATTAAGAAGTTCTAGCCATCAAGAATCTCACAAAGACGCACGGGTCTGTGCCTAAAAACAATTTCTCAGAATGCAAATGAAGAGAAGGGGAGAAGGCCCTCACCTTCCCTACTTCTTGAGAAGCTAGGCTTCCAGGAAACATGGAAGAAGTGATGAGAGGATCCGAGGTGTACATTTGTGGTCAGTGCCTTGCACCAATCAGGACTCTGTGGTGAACATGATGAGACTTCAAGGCTGGTGGTTCCAACAAGGTGGTTCATTCCCTTCCATCATCCACTGGGGGCTATTACTGTCACAGAAGGGATAGCAGAGGAACTCCAGAGTATAAGTGCAGATGTGTGGATGGGGTGGGGAAGGTGGCCATCCTAGGTTAAGCAGTTGGGAGCTACAGAAAATCACAAACTGTGAAGAGCCTGTCTTTTCTTGGAGAGAAACACACTATAAACGGTGAACTTTTTCCTATTTGGAAAAGTTATCCTAAAGGAGAAAAAAGAGACTTGGGGTCCATTTGAACCACCTCAAACATGTCCAATGCTTACCTCATTCCAAAATTGGTTATTGAGGTAGGAAAATAGGCCTCTGGCAAAACACTTCTTCTATACTATCTTCCAGGGCATAAAGTTCTATTGTTTAAGTTTTCACATTTCAATCCACACAATCCACCTGGAACTGATTTTTGTATATGGTGTGAGGTAGAGGTCAAGTTAGATTTTTTTTCCGAATGAATATCCAGTAGATCCAACACCGTTTAGAAATGGAATCTTTCTATGTTGTTCGGGCTGGCCTCAAACTCTTGGGCTTAAGTGATGCCCCTGCCTCATTCTCTTGAGTAGTTGGAATTGCAGACTTGTGCCACTGTGCTGGGTTCCAATACCATTTTTTTTTTTTTTTAGAGACAGAGTCTCACTTTGTCACCCTTTGTAGAGTGCTGTGGCGTCACAGCTCACAGCAACCTCCAGCTCTTGGGCTTAGGTGATTCTCTTGCCTCAGCCTCCCAAGTAGCTGGGACTACAGAGGCTTGCCATAATGCCTGGTTATTTATTTATTTATTTTTTGCTGTTTTTTTTTTTTTTTTTTTTGGCTGGGGCTGGGTTTGAACCCACTACCTCCAGTATATGGGGCCGGCGCCCTACTCCTTTGAGCCACAGGCGCCACCCCAGCTATTTTTTTGTTACAGTTTGGCCCGGGTCGGTTTTGAACCCACCACCCTTGGTATATGGGGCTGGCGCCCTACTCACTGAACCACAGGTGCTGCCCTCCAATACCATTTTTTAAAAAAACATTCCAAGAGCAAGATCAAGTCCCCATTTCACTACAAATAGAAAAGCTGGGTGTTGTGGCAGGTGCCTGTAGTCTCAGCTACTCAGGATGCTGAGGCAAAAGGATCTCTTGAGCCCAAGAGATTGAGGTTGCTGTGAATTATGACTCCATGGTACTTTAGCCAGGGTGACAAAATGAGACTGTGTCTGAAACAAACAAAAAAGACTATTCTTTTCCCACTGCATGGGAATTTCCATTTTTGTTTTTTGGAATAAGTTAAGGGTTCCACCAATATGGGTAGAGGGCAGGGAGAAGAAGGATAATTTACAGAAGAGTCAGAAGGAAGGCTGGTCCAACCCGCTGCCACTGAGACCTGTCCATAGTGGGTTCTGTCTGAGCCGAATGTCACCTCAGACGCCACCCAATCCCCAGGGCCAAATGCAGAATGCAGCAGCCTGGTTCTGCTGGGAAATACTTCTTCTTCTTTTTTTTTTTTTTAGAGACAGAGTCTAACTCTATGGCCCTCGGTAGAGTGCCATGGCATCACACAGCTCATGGTAACCTCCAGCTCTTGGGCTTAGGTGATTCTCTTGCCTCAGCCTCATGAGTAGCTGGGACTACAGGCGCCTGCTCAACGCCCGGCTATTTTTTTGTTTTGCAGTTTGGTCAGGGCTGGGTTTAAACCCGCCACCCTTGGTATATGGGGCCGGCGCCCTACTTGCTAAGCCACAGGCACTGCCCATGCTGGAAAATACTTCTAAGAGGAAATCAGAGGATTTTCTGAATATGCTCTCAGGCTGAAGGGTGAGTGGCCAAGCCTCTACCCTACCCTCGTTAGCTCTATGGAAAAAAATCCTGGGTGGACTACTTCTGAGAAGGGTCTCTTGGTCAGCTGGCATCTTGGACTTGAACTAGAAACAGCCTAGGCAGTTTCTGTCACATAGTCCCAGGAGGGGTGGGACCTGCAGATAAAGGAAATTCATGCCCACTATTAACTTACTTCAAGTAGGAAAAACCAACTTCTCTAAATGACTGCCAGGGACCACCTCCAGGGCAAATCTTTACTTCTCTAGTGCACACCTGTCTGACTCCAACTGCCAGCACCAGAATCTCTCTCTGCCTGAGTGCTTACTCTAGCTACTGGGATTGTTGTACCACCCAGTACAGCAGACTGGAGGCGCCAGGAAGCTGGTGCTGCCCTTGTATGCTACTCAAAAGCCCTTGATTACTCACTGATGGGAGTTGGGTATAAATACCCCAGTTCCCTCATGTCTCAGGTGGGAAATCTCTCTTTTTTTTTTGAGACAGAGCCTCAAGCTGTCACCCTGGGTAGAGTGCCGTGGCATCTCAGCTCACAGCAACCTCCAATTCCTGGGCTTAAGCGAGTCTCTTGCCTCCACCTCCCAAGTAGGTGGGACTACAAGTGCCTGCCACAACGCCCGGCCATTTTTTTGGTTGCAGCCGTCACTGTTGTTTGGCGGGCCCGGGCTGGATTCGAACCCACCAGCTCAGGTGTATGTGGCTGGCGCCTTAGCCCGTTGAGCCACAGGCGCCAAGCCAGGTGGGAAATCTCTAGGGCATGTGTTTCATACTCTTCCAGGTTTCACGGCTAGAATTAAGCCCCAGAAAACCTACAGTTATAACTTGCTCAATAGTGCTTTGGGCTGGGCATTATGTCTCATGTCTGTTATCCTAGCACTCTGGGAGGCCACGGTAGGTAGATTGTTTGAGCTCAGGAGTTTGAGACCAGCCTGAGAAAAGCAAGACCCCTCCTGTCTCTACTAAAAATGGAAAAAGTAGCTGGACACTGTGGCAGGAATCTGTAGTCTCAGCTACCAAGGAAGCTGAGGAAAGAGGATTGCTTGAACCCAAGAGTTTGAGATTGCTGTGAAGTATGATGTCACAGCACTCTACTGAGGGTAACTAAAACTGTCTCAAAAAAAAAAGAGAGCTTTATATTGGGCTTCCTTTTTCCCCCTTTCCTGATTCCAACTAGTGCCTGGGATTGCCTCCTAAATAAACCATTTGAAATCAACTCCTGTCTCAAGGTCTCTTCCTGGGGGAACCCAAAGTAAAACAACCTCCATTCCAGGTGAATGATGCCACCCTAACTATATTCACATAGGCATTAGAGCCAAGATTAGGATTTCCATTACTAAGGTTAAGATACACAGCACTTGTAGAATCAGTGCCAAAAACAATTAATTCTGTCTAGCATACAAGGCCTCAGGACTGTAACTTCACTCTGACCTAGTTATCTGATAGCATTTATAGGGCAGTGGGTCTCCACTATCGATTTATGTAAGATCAAGACCAAGCACCTGCCACCTGGCTAAATGTTACCCTCAACTCAGGATTGCTGGAGTTATTGAAATTAGAACCTCTTTTGGCTAAATAATGCAAGAAGTCCAGAAAGGAGTTCTCTCTGGGAAGCCCAGAAAATGCCCCACTTGAGTTGCTGGAGACTCAGACCCAAGTTTACTGGCAGACTGGTCTTGTATTGACCTGACTTGTGGTCCAGGTTGACTCACTCCTCACTGATTTACTGGCTACAAAAAGGCCTGTTGTGAAATTTACCAGACTTGGCTAATAGTTTTTAATCTTAAACATCAATTCTGACCAGTGGCTATGTTGAAAATAATCTGTAATCCTGGTGGTTCTGTAGCATAACAGAAGCTGTTGGTGCCCTATCCATATCCCCTCGGGATTTAACATTCCAGTATTTGCTTACAATATTCTACAACAAAAGCCTAATTGGGGCTTTGTCTCCTGCAGGTAGGAGGGACAGGCCAGAAGTGTCAGAGGGTTGGAAGCAGCCTTCAGCCAGTGATAGACAAAGACTGGAGGATCAGAGTCCCACATCCTTTGCCCCCTGGGTGGGAAAACTCTTGAGATGTGTACTGCACTGTCTCTCAGAGTTCTCTGGCAGGGAACCAACCTATCTCAGGTTCTACTTTTGGGGGACTCAAAACTAAGACATGTGGGAAAGAATATTGTACTAGTCATGTTGGGCTACCATAACAAAATCCCACAGACTAGGTAGCTTAAATCATAGAAATTTATTTTTTCAGTCTTGGAGGCTGGAAGTCCCAGGTCAAGGTGTCAGTTGATTTGCTTCCTGGTGAGGGCTCTCTTCTTGGCTTGCAGACAGCTGCCTTCTTTTTTTTTTGCAGTTTCTGGCCGGGGCTTGGTTTGAACCCGCCACCTCAGGCATATGGGGCCAGTGCCCTACTACTTTGAGCCACAGGCACCGCCTGACAACTACCTTCTTGCTATGTTCTTACACAGCGAGAAAGAGATTTGATGTCTCTTCTTTTTGAAACTTTCACTAATATATTTATTTATTTTTAGACATGGAGTCTTGCTATGTTGCCCAGGCTAGTTTCAAACTCCAGGGCTCAAGTGATCCTCTTGCCTTGGCCTCCCAAGTAGCTGGGACTACCTATAGGCAGGTACCATCACATCTTGCTTTTACTCTTGTTATACACCAGTTCTAGTAGATCAGTTTCTACTGGATTACCTCATTCAAACCTAATCACCTCTTTCAAGGTCTTATCTCCAACACAGTCACATGGGATGTTAGGGCTTCAACATATGAATTTGAGGAGACACAATTTAGGCCATAGCAAACACTGTAATTTATTAGGGATGTCTGCTGTAGAAGAGGGAGACAGGACTTGTTGAGCAGTGGTGTGGGATCATTGGGGTCAGATGGCATGTCTCACTTATATTGACCATGGCACTTGACCCAGCCAAGGAGCTAGAGTGTAACCATGGCTCAGTGACTGCTCATGTCTAGTGCAGATTACAATTCTGCAGAGACTTGGCTTGGGAGGGCCTGGGCAATACAGCTCCTCAGAGCACAACAGGCAGGCAGGCTTGGTGCTCTGTAATGTGAACTGCAAGCAGGAACTAAGGGGAGGCCAGGTGTAACTAAGAGTAAGGCAAGATGACCCCACTGTGAGCCCCAGGGGAGATGAATCCCAGGGACTGGCCAAAGACACCAGAGAAAGAAGTGGAGGCCCCTGAAAGACCCTGTACCTCAGTGGAGGCCCCTGATTAGGCCCTGAACCTTGGCCAGTGTGTTTTTCCAGAGGCTGCAGGGCATGGGTCATGGGTTTGGGTGGGGGCAGGGTGTCCAGAGGCAAGGGGGAGAAAGAGGAAAGCCTGAGGCCTGGGGCTGCACATGGGGCTCACTGTATAGTGGGTCCGAAAGGTGGTTTCAGGGTCAGACAGCTAGACCTCTGTCCAGGGGACATGTCTCAGGGGAACAATGGAATTCATCCTATCAGGGTGGGTAGATGAGAGAAGGGGCCTGGGGGTCTTTCCTCTTTACTCCTCCTCCTCTCAATCTCACTGGCCTGTGAGAAAGGAGGAGCCTGAGCCTATGGGTAATGGGTGCGTTGGGGTGTGGTTCAAACAGGCAGCCCTGTAGCCTCTGTTATGGACTGGTCTCACTTTGAGCTTCTATGTATCTGGTGGCATTTGGTTTGCTCTGTCCTGGCTCCCAGCAATGTCCTGACAATCCCCACTTTGGCCCTGACCAGAAAGCTGGGGATCTGCATCCTCAGTGGCCTGTGCCCACGTTTTGGGTCCTCAGGCCTGCTAGCCTGCTCCCTTCCCCGACGGTACCCACGAGCAGCCAGAGGGCAGGGAACACTTACTTAGTTGGACTATGGGGCTGTTAAAAAAGCCCAAGGTGCAAGGAGGCTGTCCAAGGGCCTATTTGCAGGGGTCCCAGGACAGCTGCTGAATTGCTGAGTAAAGCAAACCTACACCAAGGAGGCAAGAGAGGCCAGGTAGCCACCAGCATCTGGTTTATTGTTTTCTCCAAACTTAGCAGAGCAAAGTGTGAGACCACCTGGGGAGCTGTTGAGCCATTCCATGGGACCAGCCAGAGTTAGTATGTGTGTGGGGCCTGAGTCCATGAGACATCTGTTGGGGACAGACCCCAAATTCTTGCAACCTGGCATCTCCTGTTCTGCCTCCCATGCCCAAAGCCCCCACAGGGCGGCATGATGTTGCAAGCACGAGTGTGTAGTTCTCAAAGGAAGCGGGGACAGCCACAGGGTCCAGTGGCTGTTGGGAGCTCAACGGGAGCCTAGGCAGGCCTCCTGAGACTTTTGGCACTGCCCTTTCTGCTGGAGAGAAGATGGGATGCTGGGCCAGCTGAGATGGGTCAGATGCAAACAGGACCTTTCCAGGTCACTTCTCCCTGAGCTGTCTTCTTTCCCACGGTCCCCATCCCATGCTCCCCTCACTGGACATCCCTGGTCTGCACAAGATCCATCTCTTTCAGAGGGACCAAGACCCAGCAAGTGAGGCACAACATCCCAGCACCTCTCTGGGACACCCCCTACCAAGAGAATTTGCACAGTGCCGGGGCTTCCAAGTAGCCCAAAGGAAGGGAGGCAAGAGGAGCCTGTGGAGTTGGTTGGGGAGGCTTGAGCAGGAGGACAAAGGCCTCTTCCCATGCAGGCTGGGGGTTGAGGTCTGCCCACAGCCCTGGCCCTGCATCTGTCTGTGCCGCCATCTAGGGCATGGTTGTGAATCCCAGAGGCACCTCCAGTCCAGGCTCTGTGGGGACAATACCTGCAGACCTGGTGGGGAGAGAGAGGGAAAGAAGGTCCTGGAGGAAGGTTGGCTGCAAGAGAGTAGGAAGCCACTTTTCTCCACGTGGTCAGCTGAAGCCACTAGGGTGGGCTATGTGCCTCTGACAGCTGTCTAGACAAGCCCTGGGGAAGAAGACCCAGACCCCAGTTCCTTATCATTGCTGAGGCCTTCTAGAAAGAGGGCCCCTTTTAGGCCAGGGGGAAGAGACAAGACACAGCCAGAGACCTACCGTAATTAGGAGTATGCCAGGCCCTGGAGCCCCCGGCCTGGAGAGTGGAACTTGTCAGAATCCTCAAAAGGCTGGTCTGCGGTAGTTAAGGAGAAGGGAGCCATAAGCCATGTGTTGCCTGGGGACCTTACCTGCCTGTCCCTCTTTGGGCTGGGGACAGCAGGCAGGGCATCTAGCACTTCCTGAAGGCAGTCAGTCACCTCTAGCCCTGGCCTAGGGGGGGAACTCTAGTAAGGGGTAGGTACAGCTCAAGCCCTTATTCCCTAGCTTCCCCCCAGAGAGTGATAACTCTGGGCTCCTCTTCCCTGGGCTTGTGGCTTTTGGAGGGCCTGTCTCAGGCTGAGGAAGCAGATGGCCAAGAATCAGGAAAGGGAAGGAAGGCGGCCAGCCACCAGGAGCATTGATTTGTAACGGCTGTAGCAGCCTGCCACCCACATCTACAAAATTCATCACTTCACCACTCCTGCCCCTGCCTGACCCCCTCCCACAGTTCCCTCTGCGGGCAAGGGAAACCGGTAGCCCTCTGTGCTCCCCATCCCCCTCACACTCCAAGCTCCAGATACACTTAAAAACTATCCAAAATTTGGAAAGAAGGCAAAGTCACCTTAGAGCAGTAATTTTCAACTGGTGTGCCTTGAAAAATTTTAAAGATCATTAATTAAATAATTTTTAAAAGACATTCAAAGCACAGTAAGTATATATATTTTTTTTCACTTTTTTTTTGATCAACATAATTTAAGTGTGCTGTGGAAATTTAACTATAGGTTTAAGTGTGCTATGTGATAAAAAAGTTTGAAAAAAGGCAGTGCCTGCGGCTCAAAGGAATAGGGCACCGGTCCCACATACCGAAGGTGGTGGGTTCAAACCTGGCCCCAGCCAAAAACTTCAGGAAAAAAAAATTGCAAAATACTGCCCTAGAGCATTATCTAATAAGCCCACCATATTAGGAGTCATCATATTCAGGGGGATGTGACTTGTTTGACTCGTTGGTTAGGGCCCAGGCTTTGTTATAATTGGATGTTAACTTGTAGGTTGATAAATGACAGATGACTTCTAATTGGTGGAAAAAGATAATCCCCAAAGGGAGGCTCCAGGTTTATTGCCCGTAGTGGTTTACATTGAGCAATATTATTTCATCCTGTCACATTCTCCTTTATGCTGCTGACATCCTGTTAGCTCCTTAATGACAACTTAAATAAACCTTTGATGTATATTTGTATGAGCTGCTTTGAGCATTTAGAATGTGGGTTCTAACATTTCTCCCTTTCCTACTGACACACCTTAATCCCAAGGTCTCTGTCCAGGGCTTTTCTTCCCCACTCTACTCTACTTATTCTTCAAACCCTATTTGGGCAAGCCCTCTGATGATGGCCCACCCTCAGGATGGTTCACCTACCAGCCCCTTATCTGCCCACTTTCCCTAGCACAAAATCTGTTATTACTTGAACCCTCATCATGGGCCTGCTGGTGCTATCCAGAGCAGCAGAGCCTGGTGGCACAGGGCCACTTCTACCTTCAGAGCAGGGCACAAGCACAATGCTAAGGAATCTCTGGATTGTGCCAGATTGCTCTGTCTACCCCCAGTAGGGCCAATTCTCCCAGGCTGTCTGGCTACTGTGTACATCAGTCACCCTTATTTGTCCCTCCCAGGCCCAGTGCTTCCCTACTCTCCTTCCATTGCCCAGGGACTCTCTCTACAGGGACTCTGGAGCACAAAGGCCCTACAAGGCACTGTCCATAGCCCATTCCTTGCCTCAGCATGGAAGCCACCCCACCTGTCCTGCCTTGGATCTAGAGATGACTCTGGGGCCCAAATCACTGGCCTTGCTCTTGTGACAGGCACCTCAGCCTGACTAGCCCCGCAGCACTGGGCTATGGGCACCTGGCTCTAGCCAGTCCCTTTCAGCCCAGTGCCCAGTTAGGTTAGGATTCCTGTTGAAAACCCCTAGGATTGTGAGATGCTAAGAAGTGTTTAGGGACTCTGGAGTGCTAAGGCTAGCGTCAAGGCCTGCCACCCCCCCCACCTCCACAGCAGGCTGAGGACACAATGAGAGTGTCTCTTACTCCACCTGGAGGGCATTCCCCAGGAGCAAATCTTAACACACACTTTGCAAAATATATTTTGTGCTAAATAAATTTGCATTTTCTGTTGCCTAGAAAATTTATAGTGCCCTCTAGTACATTAAAGGCTCTGAAAAATTCTTCAAGCCACTTACCTAATTTGAACACTGATTCCTTCCTAATGACCCATTACTATCATGGACAATGCCATATAGGACATGCTCTAATCTGGCTTTAACCAGCATCTTTCAGCCCAGTGCCCAGTCAGCTGCACTGCAGCCTCTGCCACTGGGTTTGAAGGGTGCCCTTCTGATCCATTTATTCACACAATAATTCTATTTATCAAGCACATACTATGTGTCAGGCACTGAGCTAGGTGCTAAACTCTGTATTGAGTCCTAGGGGGTCCTGTAGAGACACCACCCTAGCCAGGCACAGAAACACCTGTAAGCTTCTTGGGGAAGACACCCTCTTCCAGCCCTGCCCCAACCATGCATCAGCTGAGACCTCCCCTGCCCACATTCTGTGGCCTCCTGCTTCCCCACAACCAGTGCTCCCACTGTCTGCTAGTGAGTTTCCAATGAGCTCTTGGATGTGAAAAATTCTGCTGGCTAAAGGTTCTTCCATAAAGGGAAAGAACATCCACTTCATTAATGAAATGCCAGAGGGGTGCCTTGGTCTCAATTCCCAATCTGTAAAATGGGGACAGGGAAGCTGGGCTAAAGCTTATCTAAGGTCAGTCCTCTTCCAGTTAGTGAGTGTCACAGTCTCACATGGTGGTGTGTGCTACCCTCTGGTGGACACACGGAGACACAGGTATGCAGCCCACATGGGCTTGGCTTCCTCTGGCTCCAAGAGTTGGGTCTTTGCTCTGGGCTCAACTAGATGCACATGGATGTTGGGTGGTGTCCAGACCTTCCCCCACTGGGATCTGAGTCCCCTTCCCCTTTGCTAGGTGGTCAACTGAGAATATCCAGAGTGGTGACCACCCCAGGCTATGAGGCCTAGGGAAGTGGGGGATCCAGATGGGCCTCTCTGGACTTAGGCAGAGCTTCCTACTTGCCTCCCTCCAGGAGGAGCTGGTCACTGGGGAGTTGGGAAGGAGCAGGCCTCTCTAGCCCAGCTGCTTCACCAAGTCCCTTCCCAGGGCCACAGCAAGGCAGGGTGGATTTCTCACCTGGAAGCCCCTCTGTGTGGGCTCTGGGGCAGGCTTGAGGTGGGGAGCTGGGTGGGCGCAGCACAGGGGCAAAGGCGCTCCTCTGTTTGACGGCAGAGATCATGTTGACAGGCGAGAAGGAGAAGACGCTGGTGGTGGGGGCAGCGGTGGGAAGGGACATGGAGGAGGCAGCCGCCAGCGGGGGACTAGAGGGCATGACTCCGGGGCGGGGCAGAGAGGGGCAGGGACAGTAGGGAAGGTGATGGGAGACACAACAGGGAGACAGCACCAGAGTGAGCATCTTGGCTGGGGCCCCGGCATGGGCAGTGGGCCCACATGGGCTGCTGCCCCAGGCTCAGACCTCACTGGGAGTTGTGAGGGTCCTGGGCCCGTCTGGCTTCCTAGGGGGTTTCTGGAGGGTTCTGGAGACCCTTTTCTCAGGGCTGGACATCTCCAGGGCCACACTAGGTAAAAATGCAAACAAAACCAGAACATTCAAGGAAACCAGACAGTGGAGGTACCCCCAAAGATGAGATGAGCAAGAGTTATAATAGGTTAGGATTCCTGTTGAAAATCCCCAGGATTGTGAGATACTAGAAGTGTTTAGGGACTCTGGGGTGCCAAGGTGTCAAAGATGGGGGTTCTGGGGTACCAAAAGCATCAAAGTGCAGTGGTCACAGAAGAACTGAGGCAAGTAGTCAGGGGTGAACTCTGGGGACTTAAACAGGCTTCAGTAATAAGGCCTGTCTGTCCAGGACCATAGCTCATGCGAGCATCCTACCTTCCTCCATAAATGTGCTCAAAAAATGTGCTCTCCTTAGCAACATCCTCAATGTTCAGTCAGGTCCCTGCCACCCCCCACCTCCATCCTGGGCACTGTTTCCTTCCAGCTTCCTTGTCATTTCTAGCGTGGGCCCTGGAGACTTCTTAAATCTCCCTCTTCTGGTTGGTCAATTTTAAAGAAATGTACAGATATCTACATCCTCAAATCTTGTTCTCCAACTCTGCAGCCTTCCAGAGGTGTGGCATACTTTCTTGGGAACAGCAAGTTTTCCTGTACGCAGGCTTTACCTGTCCCTTCTTCCTGCAGCCCCCACTCCGACCCAGGGCATCTCTAGATCCTGCCTTTCTACTTCCTCATCTGAACCCAGTTCCTGCTTCTCTATTAGAAAGCCCAGGAAGGCTGTGATTTGAGTGTTGTCTAAGCAGCAGATAATGGGGTTGGGCTGGGGCTTTATGGAAGAAAATGACATCCTGAGATGACTGCCTCTGGCATAAGAGCACCCCTCTTTGATACAATGATGACTTCAGTAGCTGTCCCTCTTCCAAAAGTTTCCTTTAAATGCTTACTGCTAGATGGGGCACCCCACGGAGGGCTTGAGACTAATGCCAGAAGACCCATTCTCGGGCCAGGGCTCATAGCCACATTACATAGGACTGACCCTGGGGCAAGTCCAAGGTGTTCCCAGCTGACTCTGGAAGAAGGATTTAAGAAGCTCTGGAAATCTTGATATTCTTGCAGAATAGGGAGACCCCAGGTGGGCTGGCTTCTGCACACTGGGGCAGTGTTTCTCCACCATTGACTGCACTATGTGTGTGGTGAAGAGAGGGTCTGATGTTCCAGTCCCCACTAGTGCTGGTCCAGGAGGAAAGTTTCAGATGCGAGCGGCACCCAGAGAGATTTTGTGAGGGTGCTATCTCAGAACTGAGGGGGAGAGAGGAGCAGGTGAAGACTGGCCTGAGCAAATGGCCAAGAGAGAGAGGCCTTCAGAAGGACACCAGAGGGCCGTGGCCTGTGTAGACTCTAACTTATGGGGTCTCTGTCCCAGAAATTGAGCCCAGGCCAAGATGAGAGTGTTAGGCTCAATCCTGCAGCCACAAAGAACAGCACCCAGGACACAGGTTCCTGGCAAGGAAAGCTAGACAGGTGGCCAGATAGTGTAGACTTCAGTAATGGCAAACACAGGGCAGAGGGGAGGTAAGGGAACTGCAGGCAAAGCTACCGCCGGTCCCTTCTCTGCAACCCTCACCATTTCTCCAGCTCAGCAGAGTCCCCTAGGACTTTAGGGACAACCTCTCTCTGACTGAGGTTGAATTTCTTGCAGGTGAGTAGGGGTGGAGTTATCTACCAAGCCTGGAGCTTTGCACACAATAGGTGCTTTATAAATGTCTAATGACTGCTAGGCTAAAAAGAGTCATAAACATGCTGATCTGAGGCTCTGTGTTGGAAGAGATTTGAGGACAGTGTAAAGTGGTCACACACAAAACAGTTTTGGGTGTCACTCACCCATGATACCCAGATATTGCCTACCCAGCTCTGAGCTGCTCCACTCCAAAACTCCAGATGAAAGGTTGGAGCCCACATTCAGAGTTGGAACTGAGAAATCATACACTCTTTCCTAATTCTTCCTGGCTCTTTGCGCATAGTGGCACATTCATATCTAGAACAATCTTAGGCAGGGAGTGGAACTGACCCTATCTTACTGAGAAAAAGCTGAAGTTGGAAGAAGTAACTTGCTGAATGTCAGGCAGCTCCTTATTTGGACACTCAAACTCTGAATCCAGCTTTGACCACATGGAATTCACTCGTTTTGCAGGATAATGTCGCAGGCAGTCATACTCTCCCACTTCCCACCTGGCCTCTTAGTCTTGGTGGAGGAGTGGGGCCAGCTGGAAGCCAGCTTCTCAGGAGCCCTGAGTTTCCTCAGGCTTCCGGCAGGGGGCGCCAGCCTCCTCCCGAAGTCCCGGAAAAAGGTGGAAAGGTGGCGGCCCACCAGGTTTCCACGAGACGTCCCCCCAGCCAACCCCATTATAGTAGGACTGGACAGCTAGAAGCAATGTGTACAGCTGGGGTCAGCTAGAAGTACTCTGGCCTCAGGACTCCGGAATGTGCCACCGAGGGGTGGGGTCGAGGCGCTGGGTCAAGAAGAGGTCACACGCAGAGAGGGCCAGACTTGCCCCCGAGGATTAAGCCACTGCGGACCCCTATGGGGCTTGCGCTATACCCCTGGGATGGGCTAGGGGGCCAGGGCTGAGCCCTGTTCCGCTCCCCGGGTCCCAGTCCCTCCCCTCGCTGACGGGAGACACTCACTGGCGAAAGGCGAGGTGGCCGTGGAGCCATTGAGGAAGCTAGGGGACCCAGGCACACCGAGGCTGGCCACGCCTGGCGCGCCGTAGCCGCCGATGCCAGCTCCGAGGCCACTGCCGTAGCTGCTCTGCTGGGAGCCGGGGCTAGGCGCGAACCCGCGGGGAGACGCGCTGCTGCAACTGCGTGCGTAGCCTGAGAGAGAGCGGCCGTCAGGGGAGCAGCGCTGGAAGGCAAGGGGCGGTCTAGGGGTCTGCGGGGCGGGGCGGCGCACGCACCCGGTTCGGGTCCCGGTGTGGCGTCCCCGACGGCGATGGCCAGCGGGCTGCTGAAGGCGTTGATGCCCACGACGGCCGGGTGTGGATGGCTCGGGGCCAGGGGTCCGAGCGCTGCGGGCGCGCGAGGGGTGCTGTACAGAGCCTCGGCCACGTCAGCCGCGCGCTTCAGGAGGAGCTCCTGCGAAGACAAGAGCAGGGCACCGCCGGGGCAGCCGCAGGCGCCGGGTGGGGGAGAGCCCCTGGCCCGGCGGTGCTAGGAGGCGCGCGGAGGCGCCATACCTGGTTACTGCTGGGCACTCCGTACAGCGCCTCCGCCAAGTCGGCCGCCCGCTTCAGCAGCACTTCCTAGGGGCAGGGGAGGAGACAGCGGGACGGACGGGCAGCCCCTGGGGTGGCCGAGGAGCCCTACGAAGCCCCTCCTCACTCCCTGGCCCACAGCACGTTCCGTCCCGTCCCACCCCTCTGAGTACCTTGGGCAGCCTCTCGGGGTCTCCAGGGTGTCTGGGAATGACTTTCTGTAGCCTCTGGAATCCGTAGTCAATGGTGGGCTCGTTCAGGGCTGGGGAAAGGGATGGCCTTTGGAGGACATCCCCTCCCAGAGAGGGACACAGGGCGCAAAACGCAGTCAAACGGCTAGTCCAGGAGTCTCACTGCAGACCCCTTCCACCAAGCCCAGCCCAAGTGTCCCGGAAAACTCCAGGCACACGGGTCAATGAGGTTCGGGGAAGTTTCCTCAGCTTCTTGCTTAGTGCATTCGACAAATATTTACTGAGCCAGGCTGTGCCAGACGCTTGGCATTAACTCATGCTCTGTATGATCTTATTTGTGATTAGAAAAAAAGGGAAATACTATGGACATACCAGCTTCTATATTCCTAGGGGCCAGACTAGAGGGAGAGTTTTCTGTTTGCATTTGGGTCGTAACAGGAGTTTATTATAAAAAAGAAAACCCCTGAATCTTCCTTTATCACATCCAGGCGGACTTAGAAGCATCTGACGGTTAAAGGTCCGCATACCCTGCAGGTAAGGGACTGGCCCACACCCGGGGCTCTCTAGGGAATCTCCTGCAGTCTTTTCACCCGGCTTCCTACACCCTCCCTCTTCCCCCAGCTGTCCTCCTGCTCCTTCCCCTCTTCGTGCTCCCCTCCTCTTCGTGCAGCCTGACCTAAGCCACCAATCTCAAAGTCCTATCTTCATCACTTCTCTCTCTCTCTCTCTTTTTTTTGGAGACAGAGTCTCACAATGTTGCCCTCCGCAGAGTGCCGCGGCATCACAGCTCACAGCAACCTCAAATTCTTGGGCTTAAGCAATTAAGCCTCCCAAGTAGCTGGGACTACAGGCGCCCCGCACAACGCCAGGCTTATTTTTTAGTTGTAGTTGCCACTGTGGTTTGGCAGGCCTCGCCTGGGTTCGACCTCTCCAGCACTGGTGTATGTGGCTGGCACCCTAGTTGTTGAGCTACAGGCATCAAGCCTTTCTTTCTTTCTTTCTTTTTTTTTTTTTGCACACAGAGTTTCACTTTGTGGTCCTGGGTAGAGTGCTGAGGCTTCATAACTCACAGAAACCTCAAACTCTTGGGCTCAAGAGATCCTTTTACTTCCCGAGCAGCGCCCACCACATTGCCGGGCTATTTTTTTTTTTTTTTTAAGAGATGGGGGTGGGGGTGGGTCCTCCCTCTGTCTCAGGCTGGTCTCGAACTCTTGAGCTCAGGCAAGCCACCCGCTTTGGCCTCCCAAAGGGAGGGATTACAGGTGTGAGTCACCATTCCTGCACCTCTAATTTTTGATTTAGTTAATGTCCTTTGGTTACTCTATCCCACCCTACCCAACCCCGTCTCCGTCCCCACCTCCGCCCCAAAGCGAAAAGCACTTCTGGGTCTTTGCACTTGCCATCCCTTCTCCTGCGACGGCTTTACTTCTTGGTGTCCACCTCCCTACTCTTCCCTCCGGTTTCAGTTTAGCCCAGTTCAGCCAACACTCCCTACTTGAGGTTTTGGTTGACCGTCAACCTCTCCACCTTGCGACTGCACCCACCCCAGTCTCTGCTCAGCCTTTCCCTGGGGGTACGTGGGGTCACTGCCAGTGTCCCGAGAAAGGCCCGATGGGGGCGAGGGTGGGGAGAAGTGAGTGGGACTGGGGCAGGAGGATAGAAGTAAAGACCTGCCAGTGGCCGCGTAGAGCGGGACGGGGGATTCCATGCCGCATCTCCACCTGTGTTGTGTTAACCGCTCGCCGTGTGTGTGGTGTGTGTGTGTGTGTACGCGCGTGTATGTGCGTGTTCCTGGGAGGTAAGCCTGGGGTGGCCTGCGGGAACAGGTGACCAGGAAAGATCTGGGGAGCTGCCAGCCCATTTGGGAGCATCTTTGACGTAAACATTCCCTTGGAGAGGTTCTAGACCAGGGGAAGGGAGACACTTTGGTCAGAAAGTCTGAGGCAGAGAGAGAATGTTGGGGAAGGTGGGGCCTCGGAATCCAGAAAGGGACTGAGCAGCCAGAGGCCAGGGAGGGAAACACAGAAGGCCAGGCAAAGGTCTGGCGAGCAGAACGGCCGCCTGGGGGCGTGGCCACACTGCGGACCTCAGAGAACCCAGATTGCGGCATTGGGTGGGGCTTCCTCGGAGGACTTTAGACCTCCCCTCCCCCATGTGGCTGCTTACCTGTGTAGACAAAGCGGCCGGGGGCTCCTTTGCAAAATTGCTTGGACTTGTAGGAGAGGGTCACTTCCACCACCCCGGGGATGTGCCGTGGGGGCGTCTGCACCCGGATGGCATGGGGCGTGATTAACTGCGAGGGGAGAGGGGAGGCCTGCAGGTCCCATCCGGGCAAGAAGAGGGCCCTGAGAACCCAAGGGAGACTGGAGGGGGGCTGGCCCACCTCACTCCACACAAGCACGTTTCCAAACACGACCTGCAACCCGTCGAAGAAGTTGTCGCCGATGACAATGACGGTGGCGCCGCCCGTGGTCCAGCCCTCCCCGGGGCTGATGGCCTTGATGCAGGGAGTGGCAGCTGGGATGCAGGAGAGGACCCAGGTCAGGAACCACGCCAAGGTGAGGACTGGGGACTGGCTGGCCTCATGGCGGGGGGGCGGGGGAGGGTGTCCTGACCTTCAGAGGGATCCAGGCGGCGCGCCCTGCGGCCATGCTTGGAGTTGTTGTGCACAAACATGTTGTCAGACACGGCCAGCACGTGTCCATCCACACTCACCGTCGTGGACACCACCACCTGCGGGGACAGCCGAAGCCAGCCTCGCTGGAGGCTTCTGGAGCTTTTCGGGAGGGGAACGTATCGGGAAGCTACAACTTGAGACCTGTGCTGGATGCTGGAATTTAGGGTCACTGGTGAGCTCAACCCTAGGGCCTTAGCTGGTGGAAGGGGGCCAGCAGGATCACATGACACCCTAAATGAACTGATTCTGCCCCCTCAAGAGCCCCCCAAATTGAGAGCCCTGAAAGAACTATGGCTCCCTGGGCAAAGAGTGGCTACTGTTTTTGCAAACATAGAAACTCTTAGGCTGTATCCACAGGGCTCCAAGGAAGGAATGGGGTCTTATGCAAGTGAGCACTGTGAAAACCATGGGCAGGAGCTCCTGCTCTGTTCCCGGGAGGAAACTGGAGCTGCCTTCTCCTCCACAACCCCCTGCACTGGGAGGGGTGTGCAGGTTGGGGATGTGCTAAGGGCAGCTGCTCTCTGCTTCACGCTATGCAAATTGCCTGGGTCGTTAATCATGTAAAAATGTCACAATTAGCATCTTCTTAAGTGGGACTCTAATGAAGCCTCCCTTGGCAGCCAGGATAAGTTGAGATAGAGCTGCCCCACCCCCAGCAGGCACCAGGTCTGGAGGCACTGGGCTGGGCAGAGATCTGCTCTGGGGGCCTTCCCTAGAAGGCCTTTCCCCCACTCCACTATCAGGGAAGGGTGGGTTTGCAGGGAGGAACCCCCTCTCCAGACCCACCTGGAAGCGCCGCATATCTCGGGGATTCCCTGCATTCTTCAGGCAGTTCTGGTTGCATTTGAGGAAGAACTTGAGGAAGAATCTGAAACAGCGCAGTCAGTGGGCTCAGGGGTCTGGGGCTTTTGGAAACAGATGAACATCTAACTGTACCCTGCCATGCCCCTCTCTGGTACAGTGACTCCCCTCTGCTTGATCACACACACGTACAAACCCCATATTCCCATCACCAGCTGCATATACACAGGATACCTGATACACACCAAACAGACCCATCACAATGCCTGCTTCATTACACAGAACCAGCCCCTTATATGCCGTGCACAGATCACAGTGCTTATTTATCTCAAAAAGTGTATGTTTATTACACCCACACAAGGTATATTTATCCAATATAACAGTATGTCCATTATATATACTATATGTATCTACTATTCATAAATTATACCCAACATACTGCATACCTATCACACATACTGTGTATATTCCATGCACAGTATGTACTCATACTTACCCAATGCAAACTTATCACATACTACATGTACACTCATCATAGTATATCCATTATAAACAATGTATATGCCTTAGGTACTATTACTCATAAAATACAGCCATCACACATACTGCAGGTATAACCTTCACATAAGCTTATACAATGTGTAATCAAGCCACATACAGCCTATATGCATTACACACATGGTATACTAATCTGTACCCACCATGTGCAATGTATGCCCATCCTACATGGTATATTTTAGGTCTTCTATATAATTTTCTAAAATATAGTCATTTGCAACTACTGTTCAGCTATGACATTTAGCAGCTTCCCCCCACTGTATGCCCCCAGTAAATCCCCTCTGTACTTTCTATATGCATTATAAATATAGCAAAAGCTTAATCACACAGAGCACATGCCTGCCATATACACATGGTGTATCTGTCAGACTCATGGTACAGACACATAGTGAATATCTTCTTTTTCACATGTAATAATTGAAAAAAAGCACAGTATGTACATCGATGAAGATGCTGTCTGTACAAACACATGAGCACTTGGTCCTCCAATCCTTCCAGGCAGTTGGCTGAGAGGGTGGGGCCTGCCCCTACCAGTAGGGTAACCATGGATAATATTTGGGCTGTTGTACTCTTGATAAACTCAGATACGATCAATATCTACCTGCCTATAGGACTCTGTGAGCATCCAGGGAGATGCCCTTTACCAACTCTAGAGTGCAGGCCAGGCGAGGTGGCTATGACTGTAGTCTTAGCATTCGAGGAGACTGAGGTGGGAGGATCCCTTGAGCTCAGGAATTTGAAACCTGCCTGAGCAAGAGCAAGACTCCTGTCTCTACTAAAAATAGAAAAACTAGCCGGGCATCATGGTGGGCACCTGTAGTCCCAGCTAATTGGGAGGCTGAGGCCAGAGGGTTGCTCAAGCCCAGGAGTTTGAGGTTGCTGTGAGCTATCCTGCCATGGCACTATACCCAGGGCAACAGAGTGAGACTCTGTCAAAAAAAGAAAGAAAGAAAGAACTAGCCAGGCATGATGTAACTGGGAGGCTGAGGCACGAGGATCGCCTGAGCCCAAGAGATTGAGGTTGCTATGAGCTATGATGACACCATGGCACTATACCCAGGGCAACAGAGAGAGACTCTGTCTCAAAAAAACCCAAAATATATGGGCGGCGCCTGTGGCTCAGTGAGTAGGGTGCCGGCCCCATATACTGAGGGTTGTGGGTTCAAACCTGGCCCTGGTCAAACTGCAACAAAAAAATAGGCGGGTGTTGTGGCAGGCACCTGTAGTCCCAGCTACTCGGGAGGCTGAGGCAAGAAGAGTATTGCCTAAGCCCAAGAGCTGGAGGTTGCTGTGAGCTGTGATGCCATGGCACTCTGTCAAGGGCAACATAGTGAGACTCTGTCTCCAAAAAAAAAAAAAAAAAAAAATATATATATATATATATATATACATACACAAAAAAACACCTAACTGTACAGCACAAAGCTAAAGTCTGCCATGGGTCCTGGGTCCTGACATGTGGCACGGCCTCCTGAGCCATTGTCTGAGTTTCTTTGGTTAGCTTCCTCATTTTACCTCCACCCATTTGGGAGGGATTTATTCTATACTATGTATGTGCTAATGTAAATAGGGTCCAACACCACGGGTGGACCTTTAAATGCTATATAGTTACTTATGTGCTGTTTATATACGCCACATTTGAATATTCATTTAATTCACCAGAGTTGCCTCCAAAGTCTGCAAACGTGAAATTTACATTCAAAGGGAGATTTGTTACAGGCCCTAAAATCTAGTCCCTAAAAAGAAGGTCTCCAAGGGCAGGGAGGAGTAGGCACCAGTCCTGGACAGAGGTGTCCCAAAAGGGAAGGCCCCTCACTGCGAGCGAGTGGAGCTCACTTTCCTGGAGATCTGCTTCCCCTGCGACCCTACCTCTGTTCACACTGCTGACCCCTCTGCGCTTGTCATATTCCCTCACACAGTGGCCACTCCCTTTATTTTCCTTTCCATAAAGTCATTACATCACTGCACATTTCCATCCACAGTGATGCCATCAGGAAGTCCTTTCACATAGTGTAGACCTCTGTACAGCCCTACAGAGCACTCCAAGGTGCATATATCTCATGGGATCCCAACAGTGCACACCCATTTACCCCCAAGGGATAAGTGCAGTTTATGTAGTCACCAAAGTGTAGACATCATAGGACCCTGTAGGTCGTCCCAAGGTGCAAACACTTCCAGTGCTCCCAAATTCTATACCCAAACAGTTTAGGTACTCCATTTATGCCATAGTAGTCACTTCCTACACCCCTTATGTCACTCCATGATGTAAATGCCCCTACACTCCTACAGCCACAGTCACCTCACACATGTCCTACACTCATATGTGACATAGAGTATAGATGTCCTAATTATACACAGTGCAAACCAGTTCATTTAAATTCACTACTCATGTGCTCAGTCCTTTATCATGTTCTGGAAGGAGGGAAAAACACCAGGATGGGACATAGTCCCTGTCCTGAAGAGGATTAATGCTAACTTGGATACTACTGACAATGCAACAAGCACGGGAGTGGCCCAAAACATGACACACACTTCCCATACATCCACACATGTGCCCTGCCCACTTTACAAACCCCACTCCCAAACTTGCGTGAATCAAGGGGAAGGATCTCTGAGACGGGGCCAAAATGTGACCTAGAGTAGGTAAATCCTTCTGCATCTGTGAACCAGACAGTAGCCATCGATGGCTGCCAGGCCTGCCCATGTGACATCCTTTACTTCCCATTCCCAAGGCTGCTGTTTCCCAGCAGGGTCCTGGTCCCTTACTGGCCCTTCCTTAAGCCCTTGCTCAGCAGGTCTCCTCACACTGTCCCTTTCTAGTATAGGTCCCATTTGTGCTTGGGGTCAAATCAATTTTACCACCCTGTAGGTCCAGCCTTTTCTAGCCACTCTCAGCTTCAAGGACCATCTGTTCCTGGGAGCCCTGCCAGCACCTTCATCCATGCAGACTTCCCTGGATGAGTAAGAAGCGCTCAGCACAAGGCCTGGGCCCATCATGAGGTGCTGAGGGTCAGTCCCCTTCCCCCTTCCCTCTGGGGCTCTACCTCAGAGAGCCAGCACATGGTGGATGCCATCAGTGCTGAAACCTCAGCCTCTTCCAGCTGGTTGTCCACAAGCTGCTCCCAGTCTGAGAGCCTGCAGCCTCCCAGTCCGAAGCCAAGCCAGTGTGTATGTTCTTCAGGGAAACTGCTGCTACTGCTGGCCACCCTGCCAGTCTGAGGAGTGTGAAGAAATGATCTGCAACTTGGAAATAAGGCAACACAACCACTAGGAGTCCCTTCCAAGTCATGCTGGAACAGTGATTTTCAAATATAGCACCCATACCAGTAGCATTAGCATCACCTAGGAACTTCCTAGAAATGCAGAATCTCAGCTCTTATCTCAGATCTGTTGAATCAGAAATTCTTGGGGGAGAGGGCAGACGTCTGCATGTTCATAAGCCCTGTAGGTGATTCTGATGAACCCTAATGTTTGAGACCCCAATTTAGAGCTTTGCTATCTAGTACAGTAGCCACTAGCTCTGCATTGAACCCTTAGCATGTGGCTAGTCCAAATTTTCGATGTCCTGCAAGTGTCATACACACATCAGATTTCACTTGATCTTAGTCAAAAGGTCAAAAAGTAATGCACACATTGGATTTCAAAGACTTAGTTGGAAAAAAAGAATATAACAGAATTCATTAGTAATCTTTTATATTTATTATATGGTGAAATGACAATATTTTAGATATGCAGTGTTAAATAAAATATATTATCAAAAGTAAGTTTAGCAATGTGTTCTTGTTTTTAAAAATGTGTATACTCAAAAATTTAACATATGTGGCTTGCACTATATTTATATTAGACAAGGCTACGATAGTGTTAACAAAGCCACGTAAGAGGCATCTGATTTTCTAAGGGAAAATAACTTTGACTCATATTTACTATTGATAAAGTAAAGACTTTACCAGACTGTAAAGTTAGGTGCTGATTTGCAGAAAACTGATAAGATGCAAATGGTATTTGTCAGAAGTAGTAAATAATCTCTGTTAAGCAGAGAAATTTGCTCAAAGGATTACGGATTTTATTGTCCTGTGAGCATTAATTAGCTTCCTATCTAGCTTGGCAATCTTATTCTAGTAGTCTTCATTTACTTCCCTGCTTCTTCTCCCCCCATATGTACATATCAGTTTCTCGTAAGTCTTCTTTGAACCAGCTTTGTCATCACTGGTTTCCTCATCAATAAGTTGTAGAAAACTTTGGCTAGGTAATGCAGTGGCTCATGCCTATAATCCTATCACTCTGGGAGGTCGAGGTGGGTGGATTGCTTAAGCTCTCCAGTTTGAGACCAGCCTGAGCAAGAGGGAGACCCTGTGTCTACTAAAAATAAAAAACTGAGGCAGAGGATCACTTGAGCTCAAGAGTTAGAGGTTGCTGTGAGCTATGATACCACCACGCTCTACCCTGGGTGACTCAAAAAAAAAAAAAAAAAAAAAAAAAAAAAGAAAGAAAGGAAAAGAAGCAAAGAAAGAAAGAAAACTTTGACATATGCTCAGTAACAATTTGTATGAGACTCATGGTTTTGACATTTTGAAGATTCTCTTTTGGGAAAAGCGACTGGCCCCCAAAGGCTCCTGCCTTCCAAGGCTAGACTTAGAGTTTGAGGACATCCACTGCAGGCTGGGGAGACCAGGAGTAATGCCTCAGGTGTCTCCCTTATCCCTAGAGTGACTGCCTCCCCTCCCCCTTGGAGTGGGCTCAGCGTCCCCTGGTCCTCACTCTCTTCACTAGGGCAAATGTAAGGATAGCACAGGAGGTTTCTCTATAGGATGACACCCATAGGGTGACATTTTATTCCACCTGAACAGCTGGGGTAGAATGAGAGTGGAGTTATAGAAGAATAAAGAGGGGCAGCATGTCCCCCAAGCCATGTCTGTGCAGAGCCAGATGTGTGTGTGAGGGCTGGGCGGGAGGAAGGACTTGGGGAGAGTCAGGGGATCCACTGGGCAGGGGAACTGGAGGAACATAAATACATATGTGGACAAGGGAACTGAGGGTCTGTGCTGTCCTTGAAAGCAAAGAGCCCGGACAGGGTCTGAGTAAGAGAGGACAAGGTTCTGGGCCTGGGACATTCTACAGGGACCTGAGGCAGGACAGGATGTGCTTTGTTGAGGGGTCCCCAGCCCTGCTCATCACTAAACAACCAGCTTCCCCTCCAAAGCCTGGATGAGCCAGGGTGTGCTCTGAGCAGCCATCCTCTCCTCTTCCTTGGGACCTGTGGAGCTGGAAGGGATCTGGGGAAACTCTTTTTCCTGACTGGGATGAGCCTTGGGTGGGGGGTGGGGGGGAATAAGGCCAAGGCTGACCTGAGGACTGCCATGGATAGGACCAATATCACTCCCACTGGTGGCCACAAGGCTCCTCATCTGGACCTCACAGAATGGGCTGTAAGGGAAAGGACAAGTCCCAGGAGCTGCCATTAGAATTACTGGAAGAAAATGCCATAAATACAACATGAGTTACAAATAAAATGCAGCAGGGAAGTGACTAATGAAAAAGATACAAGACGAACCCCGTCTAATCTATCAAGCACTTAGCAGTGCCTGGGACTGCTGAGTCCCTCATTTGGTATCATCTTGCTTAATCCTCTCAAAACTCTGAGGTGGTTTAGGTCTGCAATCATTCACACTTTAAAGGTGAGAAAACCGATGTTAAGCAAGAATAAACTACAAAGTCATCATAGATCTCAAAGTCAGGATATGAACTTGGGTCTTCGTGGACCACCGATGCAGACAAGAATCTTGGAAAAGTCCCTCAGAGTCCAACTCAGGCTGGTGCTGCGGAACTGTGTGGCAGGTCCTCCTTCAAAAGCAGCTCTAAGAGGTGGGCTGTGTAGGGACCAGGACAGCTATTTTATCGGCATTTCCTCAAGGTAGCAAATTCAACAGGGTTGCAAAAGAGACATCAGGTCTCCTTGCTCCTAATTTTGGGCCTTTGGTTGTTGTGACTGCCACTCTTAGCCTGAGATTTCCAGGATTAAAGAATAGTTGAACTGAGAGTTGTTGAAACTTATGATGGCTATAAGAGGTTCATTACTCTATTCTGCCTACATTCAACGTTCTCTGTAATAAAAAGCGTAATAAAAGACCAGACGAAGAGCTGTGAACAGTGGTCATTCAGGTAATAAAGCATTTAAAGAGTGGTAGTTACTGATTGGCACCTGTTGCTCAGTGAGTAGGGTGCTGGTCCCATATACTGAGCGTGGTGGGTTCAGACCTGGCCCTGGCCAAACTGCAATTAAAAATAGCTGGGCATGTGGTGGGAGCCTGTGGTTGCAGCTACTTGGGAGACAGACAAGAGAATCGCCTAAGCCCAATAGCTGGAGGTTGTTGTGAGCTGTGATGCCATGGTACTCTACCAAGGGCGACAAAGTGAGATTCTGTCTCTAAAAAAACAAAAGAGTGGTAGTTATACATCACGACTCCAATACCTATCATTTTAATGAAAGCTAAGAGTAGTTTACCTGTATACCTACCTTACTACATCCTGAACTTATTCTAGCCCTCCTATTTTTCTACAAATGCCTTTTATTCCTCCCTATAAAAGCAGCTCAACGTGAAATTTAAATGAAACTTACTTATCAATGGAGTATTTCCCACCAGAAAAGCAAATGCTGGGTTATGTATGGTTCAAGTGAAAACATTTGACTTACACGCAACCTCTCAGGGTGACACTATTACAAAAGAACAGCTCCTCTAGCATAGTACTTTTCTCAAAGGGACACTCAATAGATAAAATGTGGAGGAAGCTGAATGCAAGTCCACTATTAATCTCTGGGTCCTCAAATGTTGGACGGCAGAGTGGGATGGAGCGGCTCTTTGGAAGGCAATGTTCAGATCTTGTACAGTGGGTTGACACCCACCTGATTCTCCCACCCCCCAACTGCCATGTTGGCTGTTGAATGGCTCACAGTCGCCCCCATTACTGGAGAATTACCCTCAGCCAGAAGGATCATATACTCTGCACTGACAATCCACAGCCAATGACAGATTGATGTCACAAAAAGGACCACACTCTTGGGGCCCTCCCCATGGGATCAGGCTGACACTAGACCCCGGGCGAGACCACTTCCTTGGCAAGCTCCCTCTCAGCCCTACCTGCTTCCAATAAACCACTTTCACAAGAATCTCCATTTCTTGCTTCCAGGAATCCCATCCTAAGAAACCTCAGGTCACAGAGCTGTTTTTCATGGGCTCTTTCTTCTTTGCAACTCTGTGAGACACTTAGGGCTGAAATTATGTTCCCACTCCCCAAGAGAAAGCTGTTAGTAACTCAAAGAGTGGGAGAGAGAGCCCAAGTGAGTTTTCAACTACAGGATTGTGTAGGGCAAGGAAGTGCAGGTCTAGATGACAATGTGGCCCAAGACAACCTTTTCCAGAATGACATGCGCTAGCCACGCATAGCTACTGAGCACTTGAAATGTGGCTAAAGGGACTGAGCGATTAAATTTCAAAGTTTTGGCTTGGTGTTAAATTTCAAAGTTTTGGTTATGGAGCCAGCCACATACACTGAAGGTGGCGGGTTCAAACCCAGCCTGGGCCAGCTAAACAACTGCAACAAGAAAGTAGCCGGGCATTGTGTTGGGTGCCTGTAGTCCCAGCTACTTGGGAGGCTGAGGCAAGAGAACTGCTTAAGCCCAAGATTTTGAGGTTGCTGTGAGCTGTGATGACAGAGCCCTCTACAGAGGGTGACATAGTGAGACTCTGTCTCAAAAAAATAATAAAATAAATAAAATCAAAAATACATTTGATTTCATTTTTATTAATTTAAATTTAAACAGTCATATGTGGCTTTTGGCTATCACACTGGACAGTGCAGAGCTCAAAAGAGATACACGAGTCAGGGCAGTGTGTTCAAAACAGAGTGTTCTGTGAAGATTTGGGGAAAGAAAGCAGATTGAGAGCAAAATGAAATTGGATATGTTTCCAAGCCCTAAATTGGTGCTGTAGCCTGGGATGGGGAAATGGGGGAGTGGGATCCTTCACTAATTATTATCCTAAAGGACTTCCCTTTAAGCTTATGAGCCTCAGAAGAAACAGAACATCTTCTGGGGCTGAGTAGCTCTCAGCAGTTTTCACTGTCACTCTGGGACAGAGGAGGATACAAATGGCTGGACTATTCATTCCCTCATTCATTGCATGCACCTATTTTAAAAGATTGATTAAATACCTTCTATGTGTCAGGCACTGGGGATCTAGAAGTGAAGGAGATCTTAAGAAAATTACAATCCAACAGGAAACAGAAACTCAATAACATAGAGTGGTGGGAAGGCAGGACAAAAGGATTTGCCAAGATAATCTGCAGCAGCCCTTTATTTCACCTGGGAAAGATGGAAGGGTTCCTAGAGCTCACACTAGACCTTGGGCATTGGGTCTTGGAGGACCTCACAGAGAAGTGGTTGGCAAGGGCAGTCCATGCAAAGGCACTATCAGTTTGGCTGCAGGGCAGGTGGCACAGATGGTCCTCTTGCCCCTCGCCTGATAAAATTGAGCGTGGGTCAGGGTTGGGGGTCAGCATAAAATCATGCAGGATGTAGACCCTGACAGTGATGGGGAGTCAGCAGGGGGGACCTTATTGACTGTGTCATTTGGAAGAGTCATTTTGCCTCTAAGGTGAAGCAGGCACCAAAGGGCCTAGGCTAGAGAAGGGAAGGGAATGGGGAGGTGGCTGTGACAGTTCAGGCCCATGTGGCCTGCAGTAGTAATCAAGACAGAGTGTTCCCAGGGCCATAGCCACCTGCCAGGCCTGGACCTGGTCTCCCCACCACGATCTCCACTGAGTAGAAGTGGCTGCAGTGCAGATGGGCTGGGTAACTAAAAATAGCCAGGGCGCATACATTAGCATGCCAATGCACCCTCGCCCCATCCTCTATGCTAATGGCCCACCATGCTCCTGAACACCTTCTGTTCCCCTGCATGCATTTGCATGCACAATTAGCATAATCTTGTATAATTAATGAACAGCGTCAATTTTAGCTCCTAAGTAATTTGATTAACATGTTGATAGGGCACTTACTAGACTCTCCAAACCTCAGGGCTGGGCATGGGACCTGAGGAGAAAGGGAGGGGGGGCTGAGAGACTGCTAAGGGGCCCCCAGCTGCCCAGAAGAGTGGAGCTGATTTCACTTCCCCCAAAAGGGCCTGAGGGGAGGGGAGGAGGGATGGAGAGGCTACTGACAGCCTCTGGGCACTGCACGTGGAGCAGTAGGAACAGGCTGGAGAGAGGTCACTGTGGTTTGTGCATGCATGGATACTGACACACACACATTCCCTGCAGTCCCCCCAGCTGGGCAGTCTTCTGTGAATGCAAGATATTGAACTCTACAGGAAAAACAGAAAAGAAAGAGAGATAAAGAAACGTAGGAGGGGCAGGGTCAGGGTCTGGGCAGGCAATTGGAAGCAGAGTTGGAAGGGGAGCTTGTGAGTAATATGGGGGTACAAAGGGGAAGAAGTGAGTCTTGAGTCTGGAAGCTGTGAGTTCTTCTGGACTTTGGAGGAGGCCAGAGACCTTTGCATCACTTATTTATGAATCATGTCAGAGGTGCATAAGGGGGTGTTGGCAGGGCCTGGCATCTTCTATAATTCACCAAGCAACCAAGGCAGAGAGAACAGACAGAAGGCCAAGTGTGGCCCCTTCCTATTCAGAGAAAGACCCATATTCCCAGCTCCAGATGTCCCAGGTTACTGGCAGAGGCTCACACTCCTATTCATCTCTGACTATGGCCAGAGACAGGAAACTTCCTAGCCGCTGTCTATACTCAGGGGCGCTCACCCTCTAAGATGAGCCATAGGGATGGGGTGGCAGAGGTGCAAGCAATGACACTGTTGCCGTCACTGCTCTGGGCGCTGCATGAATACATCTTTCTAACTGCACAGCATCCTTCTCTTGCCACATCCTTACTAGATGGGCTTATTGGTCAGCTCCATCTTACAAATTAGGAAGCTAAAGCTGAGAGAGATAAGACCTTGCTTCAAGGTACATGGCCAGACATCCCAGATTGGCTTGAGCCCCCAGCCCTCAGTTACCTTTCGCTTGATCAAGAGAACCTATCATTCAAGTTGTAGACAGTTTGTTCACTAGCCACCCTCCACCGTACTCATTATGTCCCTAGATTGCCTCTTGCCTGCATTCCCTCTCTTCTTCCAATTTCCCATGGGGGCATTGCCCAGAGGTCTACTCCTGCCTCAGCATGGTGGCCTCAAGCTCGGCTTCAGCTGCCTGAGCCGAGTAAGTCCTTGCTCTGAATTAGGGGTCCCTTGGGGACCACTGGCCTCATAACAGGCATCTCAGCTTATAGGACTCCCAGGGTACATGAAGAAATCTCTCTTTAACACCCTCGATGAGCTCTGAAAAGTGCAGAGTACCAGAAGTGCAGTGCCTTCAGGTGGAAAGAAGGAAAACCTAGTCCCACCTCAGCACTGACCCAGTAGAGAGGTTCTGTTTTGGGACCATGAGGGGAATTGTCAGCATGTGTCTGGATAGCAGCCTGTGCTTGTGGTATGAGTGTGGGAGAAGAAACTCTGCCCTGCTGGAAAGGGTGGAAGGAGACAGATACTATTGTGGGCTTGTTTTGTGGCTTTGTAGGAAAACAGGGAATGCTACATTGACCGCCGGAATAGGAAGGGAGGCTTTTCTTCGGCAGCTCCCACAACCCTTTCTCTTCAAATTGAATTTGTCAGGTTTTGCCTCATCTAGGGACTGAAGTCTAGGTTTGCCCCTAATAGGAAAGATTAGAGTTTACCTCTTCCAGGTGGCTCAAACCTGACCTGTTTCAAGAGTGTCACAGAACAACACCCACAGTACACTGGGCACCACTATGTGCCAGGTAGTATCCACAGCTCACAGTTCCTGTTTACCTGTGGGAGCCAGATGAGGACAGCTATGGGCCTTACATGGGAGAGAATTTTCCACCTCCACCCCAGGGTTACCTTGGCCAATTAAGCAAACGTTTAAAATCTTAGAGCTGTAATGTCCAATAGGTAGCTATAGGTGGTTTTTAAAGTTTGATTTAATTATGATTAAGTACAATTAAAAATTCAGGGCTGGGTGCAGTGGCTCACACCTATAATCCTGGCACTGTGGGAGACTAAGGGAGAAAGAAGATCACTTGAGGTCAGAAGTTCAAGACCAGCCTGAACTGACCAGGCAAACCAAGCCCATCTCTACTAAAAATAGAAAAATTAGCTGGGTTTGGTGGTACATACCTGTAGTGCCAGCTCTTTGGGAGGCTAAGGCAGGAGGATCACTTGAACCTGGGAGTTTGAGGTTCTGTCAGCTAGGCTGACACTATGGTACTCTATCCTGGGCAACAGAGTATGACAGGAGTATGTCAGGAAGAAGAAAGAAATAAAGAAAGAGAGAGGGTGGTGCCTGTAGCTCAAGGAATAGGGCACTGGCCCCATTTACCAGAGGTGGCAGGTTCAAACCTGGCCCCAATCAAACACTGAAAAAAAAAAAAAAAGAAAGAAAGAAAGAGAGAAAGAACGAGAATGAGAGATACAGAAAGAAAGAAAGAAAGAAAAAGGGACAGAGGGAGGGGGGAAAGAAAGAGACAGAGAGAGAGAGAGAAAAGTAAATTTCTAGAGGAACTTAACAGCATATCTTAGTTGCCAGAAGAAAAAAAAAATCTGCAAACTTGTGTAAAGACCAACTGGGGTTATCTAGTTCAGGAGCAGAAAGAAGAGATTGGAAGAAAAGATTAAAGAAAGACAACATTATCCAAGTATATACTGTCTATGTGAGACACACTTTAGATTCAAAGAGACAAATAGATTTTGGAAATAAAAGGATGGGAAAAGATATATTATGCAAACCTGAACCAAAAGAGAGTTGGCATGGCTATATTAATATCATATAAAATATACTTTAAGATAAAAATATGAGATACAAAGCAGGATATTTTTATAATGATAAAAGTATTGGTGAGGTGTGGTGGCTCATGCCTGTAATCCCAGCACTCCAGGAGGCCAAGGCAGGTGAATTGCTTGAGTTACAGGAGTTACAGACCAGCCTGAGAAAGAGTCAGACCCCATCTCTACTAAAAATAGAAAAACTAGCTGGGCATGGTGGCAGACACCTATAGTCCTAGCTACTTGGGAAGCTTAGGCAAGAGGATTGCTTCAGCCCAAGAGTTTGAAGTTACTGTGAACCATGATGCCATGGCACTCTACCCAGGATGACAGAGTGAGTCTTGTTCTCAAAAAAATTAAAAGTATCAATGTATCACAAAGAAAGAATGATGATGAACACATGCACCTAACAACAAAGCCCCAAAGTACATGAAGGGAAAACTAACAGAAATGAAACAAAAACCAGATAATTCAACAATAATAACGGTGACCTCAATACCCTACTTTCAATAATGGATGTATCTACCGGGCAGAAGATCAACAAGGAATTAGAAGATCTAAAGACCACTATAAACAATTAGATCTGACAGACGTCTACCATGTATAGATCACTCTGCCCTCCACCCAACAAGAGCAAGATAAACATTGTTATCAAGTGCACATGAGACATTCTCTAGCATAGATTATATGTTTGGCCATAAAAGGAGCCTTAATAAGATTAAGATAATTGAAACTATACAAAGTATGTTCTGTGATCACAATAGAATTAATATTTAAATCAATAACAGAAGGAAATTTGGTAAATTCACAAATATGTGGAAATGAGGTATCTAAAAATAGTTAAGGCTCAGTGTCTGTGGCTCAATGGGCTTAGGCGCCAGCCACATACACCTGAGCTGGCAGGTTCGAATCCAGCCTAGGCCTGCCAAACAACAATGATGGCTGCAACCAAAAAATGGCCAGGTGTTGTGGTGGGCGCCTGTAGTCCCAGCTACTTGGGAGGCAGAAGCAAGAGACTCGCTTGAGCCCAGGAATTGGAGGTTGCTGTGAACTGTGATGCCATGGCACTCTATCCAGGATGACAGCTTGAGGCTCTGTCTCAAAAAAAAAAATAATAATAATAATAATTTATAGAACAAGTACTTGATATCTGCATATTACTTCCTTCCTTTTCCAAAGTACTATCTCATTTGATTTTCAAAATGGCCCTGAAAACCTTGGTATTTCTACCTTTCTATCTCCTGCTTGAAGACCTTACACATTTGTGAAGAATATTTCATTACATTGAAACAAACAATAACAATAAAACCTTTGAGTTAATGCTTAGCTGGGTTTATTTATTCATACTCTCACTTTTACTCATTTATTTATGTGACAAATGTTTTCTGAGTGCCTCCTGCATGCCAGGTACTGTATGAATTGCTGGGAATACAGAAATCAATATGCTACAAGCATCGTTCCAAGGAGCTCACCTTCCAGCATGATGATTTATGCTGCGATAGAGGTATTATTATTAGCAAAGTTCTCTGGCAGAGAGAAGGGAACAAATATTTCCTAATCAGCCATGGAAATCCAGGAGGAATTCATAAAGGCAAAGAGAATTAATCTAGGGTTTGCATCTTGCATGAATAGGAACTCACCATAAGGAAGTTGACTAAGGGACATTCTGTGTAGTGAGAAAAGCATAAACAAAGGCACAGAGATGGAATAGGACATGTTTGAGAATGATGAGGCCTGAAGTGTGGATGAAATATAGCATTCATGTGAAGATTGCAGTAATGAAGGAGTGACAAGAGATGAGGCAGGGAAGGTTGGCAGGTACTATACATGAGGAACATGAATGTCTTGATAAGTAATCTGGGAATTATTTTACAGTAATCTTTAAGCAATGTAAGATCATCTCCACAACCTACCCTAGTCATGCTGCCATAAAGTAAATTTAATGGTATGAATTTTAGCAGCTTTATTAAATCTCCTGGGCTCCTGGAGAACTGAAGTAAAATATATTCCTGGGAGAATTCAATTCTATGATTGAACCTTAGCAATGTGTAATGTAATATAATGTTACCCACTCATGGATAAGCTCTAAGTACATATATAAAATATGAATAATAAAAAGCATGTGGGAAATGAGTACCCCGTAAGCACCCTTTCAGTTTAAAAGATTTATGACTCTGTAATAATTAATGAATAAAAAATCTAATTTATTTCTTAAGAAACAATATTTAATCAAGCATTTTCTATCAAAGGAAATAATCAGATTTTAAATCAAAATAATAGTAATAAAAAATAAAAATAACACCCCCCCCTTTTTTTTTTGTTTTGGTTATACTGTATTAGGACTTCAGAATTGAGCTTGCACATCACTCAATAAACCCTCTTGGTCCCTCCTCAGAGCACTGTGTAATATAATAGACCAAGCCATCTACAAACTTTTAACAAGATAGTAACTGTAGCTGTGTGGGCTATATGAGCTGTGTGAGTTGTAAGTACTCAACTCTGTGGTTATAGGATGTAACACATAAACAAATGGGCATAGCTGTGTTCCAATAAACTTTATTTATAGATACTAAAATGTGTTTACTTAATATCCATGTGTCGTGATATATTCCTTGATATCTTTTCTACCATTAAAAAGACGTAAAACCATTCTTAGCTTGCTGGCCATACAAATATAGATGGTAAGTTGGATTTAGCTCCCAGACCATAATTTGCTAACCTTGGAATAGACTGAGCAGGAACCTGGACATTGACTCTGCACTTACCTATAAATAGCAGTGAGAATTTAGATTTTGTTCCCTCATCTGTGCCATGAGAGGGGAGAGGGGGGAGAAAGTCTAAGGTATTGTCCTATTCTGAGTTTCTGTGGGTGAAAGGGTCAAAGAGAAGAAACATTTTTGTACCTACTACTTGCCAGACACTGTACTTATAGTGTCTTTTCTTTTTAGAGATAAGGCCTCACTCTGTCACCCAGGGAGGAGTGCAGTGGCCAAATATCAAACTCCTTGGTTCAAGTGATCCTCTTGCTTCAGCCTCAGCTGCGACTAAGGCATGCACCACCACACCAGGATAATTTTTTTATAGAGATGGGGTCTTGTTATGTTGCCCAAGCTTGTCTCATATGGTGAAGTTCTTGGGATTTTGTGACTCCATAGGAAAGTCACAAAAAGAGACACTGAATCTGGCCTATGACACATTTTCTTCATTCATTCTACTGTCAATGAACATTTCTATTGGTTGTTTCTGTATTTTGGTTATTTTTAATAATTCTACAATGAATATGAGAGTACAGATATCTCTTTGAGATCCAGATTTCAATTCCTTTGGATATATACCTAGAAGTGGGATTGCTGGATCTAGATAAAGGTAACTCTATTTTTCGTATTTGGAGGAACCTCCATACTGTTTTCCATATTGGCTGGACAAATTTACATTACCATGGAGCACAAGTGTTTCCTTTTCTTTACAGCTTTTATAACACTTTTTTTTCAATATATATAATGGCCATCCTAATAGGTATGAGGTAATATCTCATTGTAGTTTTGATTTGCACTTCCCTATTAGTACATGCTAAGTACATGTTCATGTTCCTGTTGGCTACATGTTTATCTTCTTTGAAAAAATGTCTATTCAGGTCCTTTCCACATTTTCAAATTGGGTTCTTTGGACTTTTTTCTTGAATTGAGTTTCTCATATATTTTGGATATTAACTCCTTATCAGAGAGATATGGTTTGCAAATATTTTCTCCCATTTCACAGAAACTTTGTTTTTTCTTTTTTGTGTGGAAGCTTTTTAGTTTAATGTGATTCCATTTGTCTATTTTTTGTATTCATTGCCTAGTCTTATAGTTAAAAGTTTTCCATATCTATTTTTTCTAAGTGTTTCATTGTTTCAGGTTTTTTTTTTTTTAAATATCTTAAACCTTTTTTATTTTATTTTTTTTTATTGAATCATAGCTGTGTACAATAATTCAATCATGGGGTACAGTGTACGGGCTTCAGATACAATCAGAGATATTTTCATCAACCTGATTGCGATAACATTCAAGAGACTTTCTCATTACTTT